>PVKE010002542.1:0-38618 GCA_004027555.1 Craseonycteris thonglongyai | reverse complement strand
CCTGATTCTTTCAGTCTGACTTATTTCATTTAATAAGATGGATTCAAGGTTTATCCATGTTGTCACAAATAACTGTATTTCATCTTTTTTTATTGCTGAGTAGTATTCTATTGTGTAAATGTACCACAACTTCTTTATCCAGTCATCTATCAGAGGGCATTTTGGTTGATTCCACAACTTAGCCACTGTGAACAGTGCTGTGATGAACACTGGGGTACATACCCTGTTTCCCCGAAAATAAGACAGTGTCTTACCCTGTTTCCCTGAAAATAAGACAGTGTCTTATATTAATTTTTGCTCCCAAATATGCAATAGGTCTTATTTTCAGGGGGATGCCTTATACATATTTCAGTGAGAGGCAAAACTATAAGTAGGTCTTATTTTCAGGGGATGTCTTACTTTCGGGGAAACACAGTATATCTTTGCGGATTAAGGTTTTCAGTTTTTTTGGGTAGATACCCAGTAAAATGATTGTTGGGTCATACGGCAATTCCATTCCTAGTTTTTTGAGGAATCTCCATACTGCCTTCCATAGTGGTTATACCAGTTTACGTTCCACCACCAGTGTACGAGGGTTCCTTTTTCTCCACAGCCACCCCAGCATTTGTTGTTCCTTATCTTGTTGATTATAGCCATCCTAACAGGTATGAGGTGATATCTCATTGTGGTTTTTATTTGCATCTCCCTAATTGCTAGTGATGTTGAGCATTTTTTCATATATCTGTTGGCCACTTGTATGTCTTCATGAGAGAAGTGTCTGTTTAGGTCTTCTGCCCATTTTTAAATCGGATTGCTTGTTTTTTTGTTGTTGAGTTGTACAAGTTCTTTGTATGTTTTTGATGTTAGCCCCTTATCAGAGGCATTGTTTGCAAATATTTTCTCCCAGTTGGTTGGTTGCCACTTCACTTTGTTGATGGTTTCCTTTACAGTGCAGAAGCTTTTTAGTTTGATAAAGTCCCATTCATTTATTTTGCTTTTACTTCCCTTGCCATTGAGATCAGGTTTATGAAGTCCTCCCTGAACTCCAGATCTATAAGTTTAGTAGCAATGTTTTCTTTTATGCCACTTATTGTTTTATGTCTTATTTGGAGGTTTTTAATCGATTTTGAGTCAATTTTGGTATATGGTGACAGATCATAGTTCACATTCAATCTTTTGCACGTGGTTTTCCAATTTTCCCAGCACCATTATTATTGTTATTGTCTTTTTTATTTTTAAATTCTAGTCATCCTAGTGGATGTAAAGTGGTATCTCATTTTGGTTCATAGTAGAATTTAATGAATATTTGCCAAAGAAATGAATTGGTCATTTTTACTTTGAATAACTTTCAACTTAAGTATTTATAAATATTCACTTATCATTTACCTTCAACATCAACCAGTGCCAATACGTGCTGGTAAACATGCTGAGGACCTAATGAAATCAAGAACCAGCGTCCTTACTGTTCTGCATACCTGGCATTGAACTTCTGCAATGCACAACAAATTGAACTATAGTTGCAAGTTGTGAAAGAAATCTTGTTTCTCTAATGCACATGTAGACAGCCTAGGAATAACTGGGACAGATGAGACATCGTTCCTAAAGAAGGTGAAATAAAATATAGGTTTTGAAGGTGGCAGTCGATGTGGTTAGATGGAGTCAGGAATGAGAAGTGCTAGAAGCTGAAGATGCTGCAAAGTGGCTGAATCTGGCTCCATTAGTTATTTAGACTTTGGTAGGTCAACCAGATGTCTTGTTATAAATGGGACAGAAAACAACAGCAACGTCCCATTTCAAATAGTACATACTTGTATGGTCAGTCTACTGTAAACTTGAATTTAGCCCAGTGAGACTAGGCTGATCTTCTGTACTGCTTGAAGTAGGACAGTCCCTCTGTTTTCTGTTCCATTTAAAATGGGACGTCTGGACAGCTTAGACCCTGGAGGACCCATGGCATATTCTTTTTTTCTCTCATTTTTATTTATCACAGTGACTCATCTGGTACTCTATTAATAGTATGTGTTTAGTAATGTGCTCTGAGGAATGTCACGGTGATAGAGTTTTTATGATCTTGGAGTTGTGTTGTCATTATCTATGATAGCCTTGCACTTTTTTTTTTTTTTTAACTCTTGGATACTTTAAAATATAAGTGCTATTTTAGTTTCCCCAGAATAACATTGTTTTTATAGGTAATAAATTTATTTTCCCCCCAAAATGTTCCCTTCCAACAAATAACAGTTAATTTTAGATTCAGCTAGTTAGCTGGTATGCATTCTTAGACATCTCACCAATATTTTGAGGCAAGTTCCAGTGGAGTTATACAGTCAAAGAATAGGCTTTTGAATTTCTTTTATTAAAAAAAAGTACTAACTTAGCTCTTTGTGTATATGTACATGCTCTTAAGGGATAGTACCAGGAGAAAGAAAATAAAAGAAGTGTCAGAAAATGGTGACTTGTCAGTGAGAATATTACGTGGGACTTTCAGCATGGAATAAGGTTTGGGAGAGAAGGTGGGACTAGGGTAGGCACGAGAGTTTTATATGAATGAATGAGTAAGTGAATGAGTGAAGTTGTCATTGTTCATAAACACAGGGGATTATGATCTAATTCCTGTTATTAGCATTCACCTGTTAGAATTTTTTTTCTTTACCTCTGTAGCTCTCACCAAAAAACCTATTATAAGAACCAATCATCAGTGTAGTCAAAGCAATGAATATTTGGAAATATTTTTGTAAGTCTTTGCTTGAATATAATTATTATGATTATTGTGGTTTTGTGTCAATGCTTTGTTTTTTCTGTTTACTTACCTTTGAAGCAAGTTCTCCTGGATTTTTCTTTTCTAAGAATCCTGGGACCTTTTTAATTTCTGGAAGTTCAAAACTCCATATATACTGTAATACCAGTAATAGGTTTGCATAGACAACCATGAAAGGAGAACTGATCATGGCATATTTTCTTCTGTTGCGAATCATCCAAAGAGTACATGACCAAATCAATAGAACAAAAGTCAACCAGCTGTGATAGGTGATGCTCCAAGCCTCAAAGGTGGAAAGAAGAAGAAAACAAAAAACAATAGTTAACACAATATATAGTCGCTGGCCCCTGGTAAGTTAAAAGTTACTTTGAAAGAAAAAGTCAATAATGTTCAAACTATGGAGAGGAGAGAATTGTGGTGAAATCATAAAGTGAGATCCCAACCTGGCATAGGGAAGAAAGAGAAGAGAAAGACCGATTCTGCTGAGATGAACATTACTTTTGAACTTCTTGGAGGGAACAGAGTTAAAGACAAGGGGGTCTTCATGCCAAGTCACTTTTTCTCTAGCTCCAAAGGTTTTTGTACTTACTCTACTTCGAATTATTAAAAGCAACTGTAAATGCTTTGTCTCCTCTTTTTCCAAACTAGCTTGGAGCAGCAGTTATTGAAGAGTGCTGAGTGAATGTGGCCCATAGCTGGGCTCAGAAATGGAAGCTTTGGGAATTATGCCGGGCTTCAGTGATCCAAGAAAGATATATCATGTTTTGACATGTATAATGCACTCATGTATAAAATGCACTCCCATGTATAATGCACACTCATATTTTTGGCCCAAACTTTCAGGGAAAAAAAATCTTTGGTTTTAATTTTTTAATTCAAAATTTTATTTGTTTATGTTTAGGTACTTTTTTCTTTTTGTATTGTAAAGAAATTTTAGCATTTATTTTTAGCATATTATGGTATAAAAATTTTTATGCAAAAATAATTACAAAACACAAGAACAGACACAAGGTCAGAGAAGGGGAGGTAAGCAGGAGTAAAGGAAAAGGGACAGATGGGGACAGAGGATTAAGACCCAGAGCCTGGCAAAGAGAGAGTGAGCTGGGAGCCTAGGAACATGGGTTGAAATGCAGTCCCGGGTTGGAAGCCCAGAGCTGACAAGGGCAGAGGAGCAGGAGACTAAAGCATAGCGTGACCCTGGATGAGTTGGGGCCCAAACCAAATGATTATCCTATTATGGGGTACTATTTTGCATATGGATAGCGTTATTGATTTCTAGAGTTACATTTTTAACTCATAAACATAAATAAAAAAATTAAAAACACTTATATAGATAGGGAATCAGTACTACCCATGTATAATGCACATCCTTATTTTTCCCTCACTAATTTGGGCAAAAAAGTGTGCATTATACATGGCAAAATACAGTATATGACAGAAATTAGGCTAATGAATGTTATTAACTTCAGAATATCTATCATTGCTTACCATAATCTTTAAAGCCTACATTACACATGACTTTCAGTTGTGGTAGTTGGGAAGTAGACACTGCATTATGTTGCTGCCTATGTTCATATGTTCAGTGTCTGGATTTCCTGAGAGTGCAGTATATTAGAACTTTGTTTTTTTGAATAAATATTTACATATATTGTTCCGATAGACTTGGCTCCTTGGGACTTCTCTTTCTGTCTCTGATTAAAAGTCTGCTGCAGTGGGGAGCTTACATGGAAGACAGGCACTTTGAAAACATTAATATTGTGGCTCCACTAAAATAACAGAAACAGTACAGATAAGCGTGTGCCTTTAATGAAGGATCTGTTCTCTTACATTGTTTTTACAACAGAGTTTTTTCTAAGTAACAGAGTGTGTATTCAAAACATTTTAACGATCTAGTTCTTGACAAAAAGAGACCAAACTTCACTGGCTTACTTTTAGAACGAGGGGGAAAGGGTTTTTTTTTGAGTTCAGAATCAGAATTATAAATTTCATTTATAGTATTAATGTTTGATATTTTAAAAATCAGAATTTTGTTGTACTGTAAATTAGAGGTTGATATATAGAAAATATCAAAAAGTACCTAAAGAGCACAGAATTAAGATTATTTAGAGAATACAGTTTGTAATTGTCAAAAGAGCCATCTTTAATTTTGAAGAGATTTCTGTTGCCCATCTCTGTCTCTGATATTGCAGTGGTCCTTACTAGAAGCTGAAATTGAGTTATACATAGGTTCATTTGGCAGACAGCTTGAATGAGTGTCTAGTAGAACCATGTTTAGGTATTTTTTTCCCTTAGAGTTAGAGAATATTTTCTTTATTTTATGATCAATGATGTCCATGGGAACTCACCATTGACCACATAATTTGGAAGATTTTTTTGTTAAATAAGTGTTAGGTTTCTCAAAAATAAATCAGATTTCTCATGAGAGTTTGTTTCTAGGAAAAGTAGTAATTTGACTTTCCTTTTATCTTCTACTGATAGTCCAAAGGAATGTTTTCGAAGCTGTGATGCTTGAGATGGAGGATTTGCCTAAAAGTGAGTAGAAACATGCATCAGCAGAATGCTCACAATCAGAGAGCTCTTGGAAAGTGGTTGCTTGATTTTCATATTGGTAAACATTTATGGCACCTAAGATGCAATAAAGTCCTACTCAAATCTAAGATAGGACATGAATATATAGCATTCTCACTATCTGAAAGAAATAAAAGTAATTTATGAACACATTCAATATCACTTAGAAAATCTACCCCAGATGTTCTTTTAAATTAGCAAAATAGGGACAGTCTGACTTTATAGGCCAACTTAGAAGAAATGTATTAATATTTAAAAGGACGCTGAGTTGAAGAAGAAATGATTTTGAAACTTATCATATAAAAATCCCATGGAAGGTTAACATAACCAAACATTTTCTGCCAAGATATTGCGAAGAGCAAGAAACTTGTGCTGGCCATGAGATGGATGGTGGGGCTTCCAGCCTGTGGGGACACATGTATATTTGGCCAGCACAGTCGCTGTGGCCTCTCATACGTACCATCATAGCAATAAGGGCACAGATGTAACTTTGTTTCATAATAAACTGGAACACAGAGACCATGGCATGAACTTTCACATTTCTTTTTTCCTCACGGCTCTTTTCCTCTTCACATTCTTCTTCCTCATCTTCTTCTTCTTTCTTTTCTAGATGGACAAATATTTTCTGTAACTACTGATGCAAACATATATATTTTGTATCAATGTCCCAAGAGGTGCAGCTCATGTCTGGTTATAGCATAGTATTAGATTTAAGACTTCAGACATATTTCCAATTAACAAACCCCTTAATATTCAAACAGAATCATTACGTTCTGCTTGGTAAGTGTAGTAGGACCTGGAACTTAGAAATCACAGAAAGAAAATTTCGATTTGAAAGAGTGCTGAGTGGGGGTTCTACGAAGTTCCCCAATGATCCCCACTTCCTGGTATGCATAGCCTTGTGTAACCCTCTCTCTTTGAGTGCAGGTGGGACCTTTGATGGGCTTCTAACAAATAGAATACTTGAGAAGGGATAGACTACTATTTCCAAGACTGAGTTTAAAAAGATTAGCTTTGGCCTTGAGCACTGTCTCTCATTCTCTCACTTGTTCTGAGAAGCTAGCTACCATGCTGTAAACTGACTTATGGGTGGGGTCAGGTGGCAAGGGACTGATGTCTCTGGTCAGCAGTCAGCAAGAGCTCAAGGTTGCCCAATGAAAGTGAGCATGGGAGCAGTTTGCCCCCAGACCAGTCATGGGATGGGATCGCACCCCTAGTAAGCAGCTGGACTGCAGCCTTACGAGAGACCCTGAGACAGAGAATACCAGCCTAGTTACACCTAATTCCTGATGTGCAGAAACTGAGTGAAGCTAAATGTTGTTTTAAGCAACAAGTTTGTTACTCAGTGAATACAAATAAGATATAGGGTATGGATACAGAAAAGGTGCATAAAACCAAAAAATCAACCAATGAACCAACCAACCAACCAACCAATCAACCACCCAATCACTCTGCCAGAATGAGCTTGGTGGCTCACAGTTTCCTTATAGGTCATGCTGAGGCAGAAAAGTCATACTGAGGACAGAAAGATCAGGCAAAGGCAAGAGAGAGAAAGCACAGCAGGCTGCATTAGAGAGACCAGAGATAGGAAAGCACGGGCAGAGGTGTGAATGATTTGTCCTCAAGGTCCCTCCTACAGTTGTCTGGAGAGATGTTTTGATTTCATAGATACAGTAATGAGTGACACACTAAGCAAAATGTCCTTCTGTCTTTCTTAAATTAAATAAACTACATAAAAATAGATTACACTTCATTGAGGGAGTTTCCTAGCACCATGAGGAGGTGCATAAATCACTGAATAACCAGTGACTGAGCAGCTCAGAAATGAGCTCCAAGGAGGCTGCAGTATTTCCTCCTGCAGAAACCCATTCCCCCAACGCTGGGGTAGCAAGAGCCTGGGGGTTTTCTGGGGGATCAAAGACAGTGATGCAAAAACTAAATATGATGAATTGTACAATTACTGGCATGCTACTTCCCTGGTGGCAACATTTTTTTGAATATATCAATTCAAATAAAATAACTTTACAGCTTTTGTTTTACTTTTAAAAATTCAATTTATGGGGAAGCCGGGATGGCTCAGTGGGTTAAGCGCTCACTTTGCAGCCCCTGGGACCAAGGATTGAATCCTGGCCCTGGCCTGTACGGATCCATATGCTGAGCTGGGGAGTGCCCCCAGTTTGGTTCTCACTGGGATGGGACCCCCGCCCAGTTCCTGCCCTGTGCAGCCCTGCGCCCACCTGTGGAATGAAACTGGAGGAACCGATGATGTGCAGCTATGGAGACTGCTCTGGGCCCTCCCCTTCTCTCTGTCTCTGTCTCTGTCTCTGTATCTCTCTCTCTCAAAAACAATAAAAATAAATTAAAAAAAAAATTCAATTTATGATTTCAGTATGTGTGGGTTTGCCTTGTCAGCAGCCAAAATTCTGTTCTCTTTTTATGTTAAGTAAATAGAAGGAGATTTGGCTGTGATCTGAACATCTCAAACTTTAGAAGTCACAAATGCTGTTTCTTGGGCCTGCCCTTTGTGAAGCTGATGTCAAAGCGCCGAAGACCACACTGTGGCAAGTAGTCTATCTCCTGAGAAAGTCAGTAAGTGAAAACCTTTGTTTAAGCCGGTCACAAGCTAAAAGATTTGCAGAAGGAAGCAGAAGTGGGCAACTAACCAGTAGAATCCAGTGTTCCCTAGAGATCACAGGGGCCGCCTGGGGCTGGTCTGTGTGGGGAGGATCAGGGTGGGGTTCAGGAAGTGAACTTGATCTAACCTTTCTGAGGAATGTTGACTAATGTGACTAACCATTTACACTGCTAAATAGATGCATCGTCAGAGGCAACTGGAGGACTGCCCACTGATAAAGAATGATAAAGAACAGTGAATTAGGAAAAGCCTGATAAAGAATTTTAAAAACAGGACAGGAGAGTAAGCTCAATGTATTAATAATGCACATAGTTGCTGGCAGTTTACTAAGTGTAGGATGATGTATAACAGCTCCAGCTTCAAATCCATTTAAGTAGAGAGAAAAATGCACTATAGTTTTATAGCCACTTGGTTGATACCTGCAAGTATTTTGCTCTTTTTTTTTTTCCTCAATAAAAACCTTAGCAGATTCTGTCTTCATGAATTGGTGACTGGCATAGTCTCTGACAACAATGGTCAAGTCAATTTCTGCCTTGCAGAAACGAGGGACTAGTATTGCCAGATATTCATATTCTTCAGAAATTCCAGAAATTTCCATTTCTAGGTCAGAGCTGCAGCTTTTAAAATTTTGGTTGCTATTTAATAATAATAATCAAAATACTGTATAGGTCAAAAATACCAAGTCTGATGATAAAATCTCCAACACAGGCTACCAATTTGTCAGCTCTAGTAACAGTCTGCTTTCCTTCAACATAATAAACTGAGAAAAAGGGGGGAAAGTCTGTGTACAAGTTTTGACCTTCTCCCTTTTTTAATATACAAAAAGAACTCTTTCTGAAAACATTCATCCATTCACCTGCAAAACAATCAGCCATGACTGTGTTATGAAATTATGGAAAGACAAAAACACACATACACACGTGGGTTTGACACTATGACTAATTGGACATGCTTAAAATAATTTTTTACCTTTTAGTGTTTCAAAGTTTGCCCTGATTAGAGCTCATATTTTATAGACAAGGATAGAACAGCCAGCCAGCAATATGATGGGACAGAATATAGGCAGAACTTATGGAAATGAGCTTAATTATACTGACCATGGAAGATAACACTTCTGTTGAGAAAAAAAAAAGAACCAAATCCAATAAACAATGAAAAAATGACAGAGAGATGTCAAGCTTTCAGGCCTGACAGGAACTAAAGCACTTCAGTGTGACAGCCCTACAGAGCTGGCTACCTACCTGTAGAGTCGTCTGAGGGCTCCCACCGGTACTGTGGGGTGGAGTACAGCTCAGCTTTGGCAGGGCCATTCTCCATGGGAAGACTAGGATGGATGGTGTGGTAATCCACAGGGTTGCCATTCACAGTCACCAGTAGACCCTGCAGGGGGAGTGAGGGACAAAGGCACCCCTGTCACAGCAGCCATCATTTTCAGGGTAGACACACCACCTCCTCCCCTTACACTAAAGCACAACTCAACAGTGAAGAACTGATTGGAAGCTGAACAATTTAGTCTACTCTAGTAAGATGATTCATGTCTGCTTCCTCTGCAAACCTGTTCTCCACAGAGTGATCGCAGCAGAATGTAAATCTGATATTGTTCCACCTCTGCTAAACACCATGCAACACACCCTCTGTTCTCAGTGTGAACTCGAAAAGGCTGGCTGAGGCTTCATGGTCTGGTCTGACCTGCTCTGCAGCCTCTGCTCTTGTGACTTGCCTCCTCCCAGCCATCCCTCCAGCTACAAGGAACGCCAGACCTTTCCTGGACTCTGGCCAGGAGCATGCTGCTCTGGCCCCACCCTGTCCCACCTCATAGCTCCCTGGGCTCTGTACAAGGTTAATGTAACAAGTCTCAGCTTAGATGGCACCCCTTCTGGGGATCTGTGCCTGGTGCTGCCAGCTTGCAATTCCCTTGTTGCAGCATGTTGTACACTAAGTGCAATTTCTTGGGTTGTTTTTTTTCCCTCTGTCTCTTTGGCTTTACAAGTTTTTAGACATACATATAAATTTACACACACATATTCATATATGTTTGTGTGTCCATGTTAGATCACCTATTCAAATTTTCTAGCAGGCATATCTGAAGCACAATGCTTTTAAAAATCCTTCCAATATGGCTTTTTTAAAGTTCAAATACATTTTGTGTGATTACACTTTAACTCATAAATCAGTGTTTTAATAGCAATAAATCAGATATAATTTCTGCAAAATACTTATTCTAAAACTTATAGAAGTTTTATAGATCATTAAAATATACTCAAAGGAGCTAATTTGATTTATGTCACTTTTATATCACTTACGCACATACAAATAATAATCTGAGGGTGTACTAACGTCAGATTGTTTGTAGTCATCTCGGGTCATGGATAAAAGCTGCGAAAAGCAATGCAGGACAGCATGTTAATATGGAAGCGAAAAGCATTGTAATGTTTATTGTGTCTAAAGTTTTACTACACACATATCTATTCTCTTAAACTAGCTCAATGCTAAGTATGTTAGAAATGCCATGCAAAATACAAAGGGGCATACAATTGAGCAAGATGTTGCTGTTTATTATAACTATTTTCCAGTCCTGCTGTTAACTATGACTATCAGTCTACATGACTACAACAGCGGATTATATATTTCAAGTGTTTTGTTCTACTAGATTAAGCTGCTTAATTTTATACTGCTAGAACCATTTGAGACATCTGCAGAATTCTGAAAGTGCTTGTTTTTCAAAAAACAGAAGTTTCATAATAAAGAAAAATTGATTTGTTGTGTACTTTGAGATTAAGATTTTCATGCTGTCTAGGACAAAATTCTTATTATATGACTATATTTTTTAAATTATATTAGTGTCAGGTGGTTTGGGTTCCCCCTAAATAATAACCATTCACTGTGCCAACAGTTGCCCTGCTTTTTTGGGTCAGGACTCATTTACATTCTTAAAAATAACTGAGGGTCCCAAAGTGTATTTATTTATGTGTCCTAGCTATCAATATCTACCATACTAGAAATTAAAATAGAGGTCTTTAACAATATTTATTAGTCCATTAAAAATTAAATGTAAGCCAGTCACTTCAAGACCTCAGCTGATAGAATTTTTGCCAATAAAAAAATCTGAACTTCTGAGTGAAAATTAGAAGATTCGAAAATTTGTATCTACTGACAAGAGTTTGAAAACCTTCCAATAGTTAAGTACTTTCCTGATGAGGATCGGTAGTGATAACAACAAATGTGCTTTTTAAATACGGTATAATGAAATGTGTCAATATTTGGTGTAATTGTATAATTCACTGAAGCGAATTTCCAGCACATGATGGTATGACGTGTGGGTAAAAGATCCATTCAAGGTGTAACTTACAGGCATACCTTGGTTTATTGTTGCACTTTGTTTTCTCACACTTCACAGATGTGTTTTTTTATGACTTGAAGGTAAGACCCTCCACCAGCAAAAAAAAAAAAAAAAAAAAAAAAATGACTCTTTTATGTCAATACTCACTTTATGGTGGTGGTCTAGAACCAAGCCTGCAGTATCTCGAGGTACCCATGTATATCAGTGGATTTTAACGTAATAGACTGTGAAAACTTCATGGATCTTGTTTCAGATTCCACAGCACAACTGATCTTCAAATTGCTACCACTTTTTGAGTTTGGTGTAGTATCAAAAAAAACTACGCACAATCATTTGGAGTATTGATACATCTTCTTTTTCCTACTGCACAGCTCGGTGACACCAGATTTTCTTCACATACTTCAACCAAAACATCACAACAGCTTGAATGCAAAAGCATATATGAGAATCTTGCTGCCTCCTTTTAGGCCAGAAGTTATAAAGATGCACAGAAGCATAAAACAATGCCATTCTTTTCATTACTTGGTTTTTTTGGTTTGTTTGTTTGGGGGTTTTTTTGTTTGTTTTGTTTTTTTTAGAGAATATAATTATTTAAATAAAATTATTTACCTTTTTCAAGGTAACTTACTTCATTTACTTTCCAGTAATTGTTTGCTAAATATTCAAACCTGAGTAACTGGAATCTGTCTATTAGCTGTTCTTTCAAGTAAATCTGGTGTTCGGTGGAAAACAACTAGTTCAGTTCACATTCCAACTATCAGTCAAATGCTTTTCATTGACACAGTTGACAATTTAGTAGGTAGCACTTTGTGTGAACTTCCCATTTCATCACATAGAACATTAAAAAGACATGTATTCTAAGGTTGAGAGTTCAGAAAATTAGTAATTATTTCTGGTTCATCAAGGATAATCCTAAGTGAGACTGGCCTTTCTGGTTTGTTTTCTACAAGTGTGTTGCCTTAAAGAGTTTTCCTTAAAGAGTTTTTGCCACTGCCTTGGGTTTGGGTTTTTGTACCACCAGAACAAATGTTAGCACAGTGAAAGGCAAATATTTTACCTATTATTACAAAAGTAGTCTTGAGTTGTGTATTGCTGCTATAAGGGTCTGAGGAATGCCCAAGTGTGCATAGACCTCAGTTTGAAAATTGCTGTACTATCTTTGTTGATGTCATCATTTAGTTAAAAGAACAGGAACACCTGAAACATGGTGTGATGAGAGAGAGAGAAGGGCCCCTGGAAATTGTGACATCTTAGGGCACCACATCAGCTTCGAGTCGCTGTTAGCTCCCTGAGATAGTTCATTCATTGTTCCACCCTCTCTCAGCATTGGACTGCCATTCTTTGAATAAGCCTACGTGTCTTAGAGAAACTGAACTGCCAACAAATAAATCAGAGAATCTACTCAATTCTTGAGCATGCTAGGAAGCCAAATGCTCACCCCATCCAAGAAATATAAGAGTGTTTGTCTATACAGCATTGCAAATGGGCCATTTTAACACCTCAGTACAGCACTGATTGAGTTCAAAATGGTTAATAAATGATCAAAACTTTACATGAATTACCCAACTGTGACTCGTTTTTTCTTGTCAACCCATACTGTTGCCTCAAAGTAGTAAGACAATCATATTTTATAGATTATTTTGATCCTCTCTGGTTTTTTTTTTTGGGGGGGAGTTATTATTGTGGCTGGCTACCCAATATAGTGAACATATTTTCTATAATGTATTTTAACACCGAGACTTTGACTGCTCAGTGTTAACAAACTGCTTTGTTATGTTTTGTTTTAAATATATACTGGTAGTTATTTTTAAATAACTAAGAACATTCTTTCTCTTTAGGATTAAGAGACTTCAGTAAAAAGCACTGAAATGTAAAATGGTTCTCATAGAGTGTGATGGAGCCATGGTATTTCCTTTGGAAGTGTTGGGTTCCCCTCTTGCATAAAACTTTTTGGGTCTAAGATTTCAAAATCAAACCATTTCAATAAACTATGAGCGATCTGAGTTTGCATACTATAGTATTATATGACTCACATTCATCACTCTTAATATGAAAATAGAAAAATAAAGTAGGGAATGAAAACTCCTTTCTTTGTGCCTTACTTTTCTCTCCTCGGTTGGGTAATGGGTCGCATACCACAGGCTCCGCCTCCTCTTAGCCCTTAATTCCGCGGGTCTACAAGCCAGGACTGCATCCTCTTCCTTGGAGCTCTCATCCTGCACCTGAGACACAGAATAATACATAGGACCTGCTCTGTTTCTCACAGCAGTTCTCTCAGTGGCCTGGGTGACCAGTGAAACTTTTCATCTTTTCCTCAATATGATAATTTTAAAAAAGTTAACCTATACAATATATGAGATTTTATCACAACACTTAAAAAAATATTAAAATGTCCTTTAAATGCTAAGATCATCACTATTCAATGTTCCTGTTTGCTTCCTAAGTCCCATGAATTATAGAAATATATTCTAATGTTAAATATTCACAGCCTCTCAATGTGTATGCTAAACTGCACTACAAAGTAGCTATAAAACTGATTTTTACAGGAAGAGCTTTCAAAAAGTACACAGTTAACTATGTTACCCAGCCCTGGGCAATCTTTAATAAAGAAGGAATTTATTAAAGGCAGAATCATCTAGTGCTTACACATAATATCCAGCAAGAACATATTGAGTACACAAAACTGTAGTCTAGCCTATTAAGATACTGAGCTAAATTAGACAATTGGCCTGGGAGAGATGCAAAAAAGAGGGTATAAGAAACAGGAAGCACTTGGTGATTTAGTTTGGTATTCCAACAAAGATGGTCCAATAATAAGGGCATTAACACACTACTGATACTGGAGCAGAGAGTGGGTACACAGTCTTATTGCCCAATTCCTAGGTCTGAGTGTGCCAGTGTACAGCACCCACGGGAACACGCAGATGCCCTGGCTGGGAATTCAGTTTCCTGGAGGATGCCTGTATATTATGACATTTAAGTCTGAACACCTGCTTCTCTCTCTATTTTCAAACACGTACTTTAGGCTTTTACCCCAGAACTCATATTTGCTGCCTGGCATTTTTCTTGAAATGTACCAGGTCATCTGGAACTATGATATAATTAGCTACCTGTTCTCCATTACTGCCTCGATGAGAAAGTCCTGTGTCCTAACCCATTTAAAATATAGACCACCTGAAATGTTGATGCTGGTATTAATGATACTCTATTCTCCACACCCCTCCAGACACTGTGATTTGTAATGCTACTATTAACTGTGTGCGCTGTCACTCAGATCATCTTTCTAGCTGTCTGCCTTTGTCCCCAGATAGCCTATGGCTAAGAAAACTGAATGTTCCAGCGTTCACCTTTGTGACAGCATGACAGAGGCACGACACAAGTTCCTGCCATTCCGTGAGACTGTCTGAGATAAGAAAGCTCAGGAACTCTCATTAAGACGAATGTGTTAAGGTGATTTCCATCGTGTGTAAAATATTGTTCAGAAATAGTTCCCATAATATATTTAATTTTTTTGCACATGAGTTTGCTCGTGTATATATCCATATCCATATGAGTTTTTGTGGAGGAAGCAAACACAGTAAACACTTTAAAGGATTTTACTGGCCCACTCAAATTTTTAAAGAGAATTGGAGAAACATGTGGCAAATGATGACTGGGATTCCTTGTGATCCCCTGAAGCTTTCTGTTACTATGCAACTGCCATCAGTGGGCCCCAAAGAAAGGTAATATATGAGAGCCCTGGGAACAAGGATGGCCTTTGTAGCCCATATCCCTGGGCCTGTGTGCACCATGAGGAGGAGGTGTCACACAAGAGGGAGGACAGAACAGAGCCCCGTTTCTGCAGGTGGCACTTCGACCAGGGATGGGTGGACACATGCATCTGACCCAGTTTAATTGTGTTGTCTAACTCAGATCCCATGTACTTCTTTAGGACTCTTTTTCTCATGTAGAACATACAGTTCCTCTAGGTGGGGGCCTTGTCTATGAGTCCATGCCCCAGGTTAGTGTCTGAGACAGCTGACTTTCAATACATATTTGTTGACTGACTGACTGACAGACTACCTGCCTGATGGACTGATTGGACTATTCTGTGGGTGTGAAAAGAGGAAAGAGGAAAGTAGGCAACTGCACCAAGACTCCAAGCAACCACAGAATTAGAGTTAGAAGAGGAGTGGTGACTAATTGCAGAGACTTCAGCCCAGTGGTGCTCATTAGAACCTTCTTATAACACATGAACTCTTCCCCCAGCAGGTGGTAGATAAAAGTTGTGAACTCCCTCATGGACCAACATGCTGTCTTACAACTGAACTTCTTAGTCATTTACATCCTTTCTCACCATCAGAGGTTAGAGGTCTGAGAAGATGTAGAAAACTCCAATCACTGCGATAACAGGGGGTGTAGACACCGAGACTCTAGCTTTGTTGTCAAACATTACCGGTAGTTTGAATTTGATTTCTACTGTAATCTTTTCAATAAGTGTAAGATGTCAGACTAGTTTGCCTTTCTAACCTCATTTTTCTCATCTCTAAGATGGGTGTAATGCCTATTAAGAATTAAGGAGTGGATTTATTGAGATAATGCATGTAAACAGCCTAGTATATGGCCTGCAGCTTAGTACATATTTAATAAAAATGAGTCTTCCGTTCTCCTCACCACCTGCCATTCTTCACACATGTTGATATTATCAAAGGGGAGTTAGTCTTTGTTCTGATAATATTTGTATTTACTTAGTAGTCCTCGCAGAATCAAAACACTGCGACAAGAACACTTGAGTTATTTTGGAATATAGTGTGATTAATCAGCAGTTCACAGGAATTAACCATTTCACCTGGAGTTCCCAGGTTACTTTGCAGACAAGATCACAAAACCCTTTTGTCCTTACAAGGGGTTCCTGTAGCCAGATGCGGATCAGAGTTGCCAGCGTGTAATACATCACCAGCAGGAGGATGGGGTTGGCGTGGTGGTGCCATGACAGGTCTGGGTTTGCTATGATCTTCCATGTGCTGGAACAGTCTGTCTGAACTACTGATTTGATACCAAACAACCTGTTTAAAAACAAAGAAACATTTTAAAAAGATGTGAGAAAAATCCATTTCCCTAACAGAAAAAAACCTTGTTTTTAATATATTCATGAGCGGTTCCTAGGTAAACCCATCCTATTATAACTATATCTTTAAGTAATATATGTATGTGTGTGTATATATATATATATATATATATATATATATATATATATATATATATATATATATAGCCTTAAATCATACATATGTGTATTAGTGTATGTGTGTATAAAAATGATGCCAGCCCTAGCCAGATAGTCTTCACATTGGTTCAAAATCTAGCTAATGCTAAATCCTTGCAAGCCTACCGGTATTAGAAATTTATGTTTTAATGGTCAATTAGCCCTATTAAAATCATGCTTTTTTGAAATAACAGGTAAATAGTTGATATTTTTTGGGACAATGTTGAAATTATACACAGTTCTATGATTCAGCCATAAAAGCCAGGTAATTGTATACTAGCATTTCTATTAGCTATATTTTCTGTCAAATTTTATTTATGGGCAAGTCAATTGTTTTAAAGCTTTATAATTGATTATTATTTACTTTGAAATATAATTTTATAAGCCTTCTTGAATTTTGATTTTTATGTTGATTTCTACTACAATATATAAACAGAATACATTTGACTATATATCAGAAAATTATATAAAATATGATTTATTTAAAAATTCATTTTATATAAACTTTTTTCTATGAAAGGACTCTACTAAATGAATAAAACTTTTACATAAATGAATCTCATATCTTTCTATCATTCAGATCTTTTATATGCAAACTTCCTTTAAGTTTTATGCTACAGTCTTCATTCATTTGTAATATCTTCTAAGACTACATGACCCTTACTCACAAAATGTATCAGGGCTATTACTGTTTCCTATTACAAGTCAAGTGAGGTATTGATAAATTTCTGAACATAAATTTTACAGTAGGCCAAATAAAAATAAAATTTTCTTTAATTTTATCAGCAAAAAAAGAAATTATACTAGAATTTGCTCTTATTATATAGGTTTTTGGTTTTTGTTTTTTAAACTAGGCCTAGGTAGAAATTTTGTAGCAAGCATTAGAAAGAAAAAAAATTTATCTTTTATTTTTTTAATGTTTTGTCACTTATGTAGGATAATGCATTCTTTATTTTGTTAGAACATTTTTCTCTTTTAAAGAATTATTGGCTTCTTTTTTTATTGTTAAATTTATTAGGATTACATTGGTCAGTAAAAATTATACAGGTTGCAGGTATAAAACTCTTTCCATCACCAAATATTTAGTTCCCCTCTCTCCTCACCCACCCTCCTTCCCACCTTATTGTCAGGTAATCACTAATCTATCGACTGTTTCTATGAGATTTGTTTCTTTGTTGCTTTCAGTTTTACATTCCACATACGAGGGAAGTCATGCAGTCCTTAACTTTTTCTGGCTGCCTTATTTTGCTGAGCATGCTGATCTCAAGTTCCATCCATGTTATAAATGGCAGAATTTCTGATAATAGAAGAGCTATGTCTACTTAGAATGGTGGAACATTTTGAAAATTGTTTTGCAATTCTAGGTTAAAATGTAGATTTTTAGTATAAAATCCACACAGTCAAATGCCGTTAGATTTAGAATTAGACAAGTTGGATAGTCTCTGGTTTAAAATAAGCAGTATGTTTTAGCTACCAAGGCCTCACTCTTTTTATCCCTACCTGGCATAGACACTTAAAATAACCTCATCAATCACCAGTTTAAAAACATTTGTTTTGGGGGAAGCTGGGATGGCTCAGTGGGTTAAGCGCTCACTTTGCAGCCCTGGAAACTGAGGATCAAATCCCGGCCCTGGCCCGTGCGAACCCATATGCTGAACTGGGGAGTGCCCCCAGTTCAGTTCTCACTGGAAGAGACCCCGGCCCAGTTCCTGCCCTGTGCAGACCCGTGCCCACCTGTGGAATGAAACTATGTGTTAAAACCAATGGTGTACAACTATGGAGACTAGGGAGAAGGGCCCTCCCCCTTCTCTCTGTCTCTGTATATCTCTCTCTCTGTCAAAAACAATAAAAATAAATCTTAAAAACAAGCAAACACTTGTTTTGCCCCATCAGAAAGTTAGTAGTAATTTTTATAGCTGTTTGTAAATGTGTGCCTCCTACAAGACTTTGTATCACATTAACACTTTACACCTTACGGCTGATACTGTAGCTTATTTATCCCAAAATAATTTTGCACAATTCTGTAAGAACACTGAGGAATCAGTCTCATGTTTTGTACTACCAGTGCACGGACTAACGAGCCTGGGTAGAAACTATAGAATGTCAGCCTGTTTTACCCTCTACAGATTTTTTTCTAACATGGCTATGCAAATATCCTAAGACCCAAGATTTATTTCTCTCTCTTTCTTTGAAAAAGAGGCTGGATACTACAAAAAGAATTGCTATGTAAGTTGGGAAGTTTGTACTTGAAGTTTCACATCATTTCTGGATTTTAGGATGCTATGCAATATATATTATTTAATGTATTTAACTTGTTGTTGTGCACCTACCATTATTCAGGATTGTTACTTGATGTTGACAACAGACAGAAAAGTGACAGCATAGTACTTGCCCTGCAGGAACTCTCCCCATCTAACTATAATGATACGACACGCTAGTTTGGTGAGATCAAGGTGTTATGGAAATCCTTTCTGACTGTGGGTGGCTGAGAATGCATGTAGGGAAGAGTAGTCAGGAAGAAAAAGGCTGGATGTCGGGACATCCCCCAAAGGGTAGGTAAGTAAATGGGAGAAATGAGAATTCATGAAGGGTTGATGAGATGCTGCCAGGTTGTGAGGCTGCGCTGGGGAGAGAGAGTCAGAAATTGGGCACAGTGAGAATGAAAACTACTTCATTATTGATGCATCACTGGATATTTTTAAACTTCATTCTATCTTGATGTTTCCCACGCAACTGTTAGTGTCTTTATAGAGGTCCTAGCCCAAATTGATTAAATAAAAATATCATATGTTAAAATTTATCAGTCAATAAAAGCACTTAAAATGATTACCTTAAATCTCTCCAAAGAAAGGTCAGTTTGCCTGAGAAGAATATGGTGACACGACTATGGGGTAGTGCGCTCTCCTTTATTGCTTACTTAGAAGGAGAAAGACAAAGGTTTTCTCTTCTGTGTATTGGAAATATTCCTTGTTTACCTTGGACCCCAGACGCAATTCTGCTGATAATGAACCTGGGTGCAACTGGTAGGTGATCACTGTCTCTGAAGGTTCTATTGGCTATAAAATTGAATAGAATTGGAAGTGGGCAGGTCATGCAAGCATGTGAATAAAGAGGACATTTTTTTTTTCCAAAATACCTTAAGATAGATGTTTCGTATCTCACAAACTCTTCTATTGCTTCAGAGAATGGCAGGATGCAGGTCCCACATGATGGTCAGTTCCCATCAGAGAGCTATCAGAGCCGTGGCACATGCAAGTGCTTTGGTGCTTGGCTGTCTTGCTCTGCTCTCTATCTCATGGCCAACACCCCTGAGCATAGAATAGATCCTCAACTTCTGTTGAATTACAATGCACAGTGTGGGCTCTGGTTTCTCTCACCTCTTCATGGTGACCGTTGCCAGAGTTACCTTCAGAGAACTCAGGTTCAGTGTGTCACCTTCCTCTTCCTATCTCCTATCCTCCTGGAGAATAACTCCAAGTCCCAGAAAAGTAGTCCCTAGGCTTTCAGCAAGCTGATCTGCTCTTCCTTCTTCAGACACTGTGAATTTGAGCTACCCCAACCTATCTGGGGTTTATCATCAAATCGCAGTCCCTCTGGTCTCGTGAGTCCTTGGCTTTACTAGAGTTGTCACTAAGCACTTGTGACTTTTCTGGAGTCGCCAAATCAAGGACTAGGGGAGTATGTACCAAGTGAGTTTTGCCTGCTCTTTGGCAATGTAAGTATAATTCCAAGTCAGTAGACCAGGCAGGGGATCTCCAACTCTTCAGTATCTCTCAGGACAACTCCAGTCCCATGCACAACTGCACCCCAAATATATACTTATGAATGTATTCTTCTAGGTATACCCAACTATCCCAAATTATTAAAGGGATCATCCAAGATACCAACAGTCCAAGAACACATATATTGCTGTCATGGTCTATCATCTCAACTTTTGTGCTGATGTATGATAATTGGTTTCTGTTGTGTCAGCTTTTCATTCTTTTAGTCCAAATATATATATTTTTAAGATGTATTTTATTGTTTTGACAGAGAGAGACACACACACACAGAGAAAGGGGAGGGCCCAAAGCAGTCTTCATAGTTGTATATCATCAGTTTTCATTCCACATAGGTGGGCACGGGGTTGCGCAGGGCGGGATCAGGGCCAGGGGCCTTTCTCATGGGATGTTCACCCTGTGGGAACTGAACTGGGGCCTCCTATATGTGTGCATGTTGATGTGGTGTGGTGTCTTGCTGAGTGGCATTCTTTATCGTTGTTACATGTTTTTGTGTGCTGTCGCAAAAATGTTGGAGCTTGAATTAGAGCAACAACCAAACATTAAATTTCTTCTTTTTTTTAAGATTTATTTTATTGTTTTTGACACAGATAGAGAGAGACATAGAGGGAGAAAGGGGAGGGCCCAGAAAAGTCTTCATAATTGTATGTCATCAGTTTTCCACATGGTTTTTGTTCCACACAGGTAGGCAGGGGCTGCGCAGGGTTGGAACCAGGTTGGGGCCTCCTGAATGGGAAGCACACCCCAGTTCAGCATTTGGGCCAGGGCCAGGATTCAATCCTTGGTCCTTGGGGCTGCAAAGCAAGAGCTTAACCCATTGAGCCATCCTGGTTTTCCTTAAATTGCTTGTTAAACAATGAGAGTGGAAGTAAAATCAGGGACTTGTTAGTCCCAGTTTATGGGGCTCATACTATGAAGAAAGTGTAAGTATATGAATGGATTAAACATTTTTCTGAAGGGAGAGAAAAGTGTCACTGATGAAGAGAGGTTAGGATGGCCAATAACAAGCAAAACCAATGAAAATGTTGCAACAAATTGTTGAATGGTGTGTCAAAATCATTGGCTGCATGTGAGAACTATAGCAGAACAAGTCAACACTGATAGAGAAACAGTTAGGAAAACCTTAATTGAAAATCTTGGCATGAGAAAGGTGTGTGCAAAAATTGTCTCAAAGGAGCTCATTGAGGAACAAAAGCAAAGGAGAGCCGAAGTTTTCCAAAACTTCTTAGAGAGGCAAGACAATGTTTTAGGCCATGTTATCACTGGTGATAAAACATGGGTGCAACCCTGAAACAAAGCATCACAGTGCACAATGCAAGTCAGTCAATTCTCCACGACCGAAAGAGTTCCATCAGTCCAAATCAAGAGTCACAACAATGCTGTTAACCTTTTCTCTTATCAGAGGGATTATTCATTATGAACTTGTATCAACTAGACTAACAGTCAACCAAGTTGACTATCTGGAAGTACTGAAAAAGCTGTGTGAAAAAGTTAGACAAAAATGACCTGAACTCATCACCAGCAACTCATGGCTCTTACATCAGGACAATGACTTATTACTAATGTCAACTTTGATCACCTGGATGAGGTAAATTTGTTAGGCTTCTCCATAAAGTTATTCTCTTCCTCTTTTCCATACTTTACACTTGGAAGGAAATTACTACACATAGTCCATAATCAAGGTGTGGGAAGTTATACCTCACCTCTTTGAGGAATCAGTACCAATATAAATTATTTGGAATTCTTTCATACAAAAGAGATGTCTCTTTTCCCCATTTATTTTTTTATTAAATCATTTACATATATCTATATGTACTCATGGATATGTATTTTTTGATCCAAGACTACCGTATTTATTTTGTTGCTCAATTGTTTCAGCGTTGACCACTGGAAGCTCTTTCATTTTGCTCTTGTGTTCCTTTGACAAGTCCTCTTGTAAATACACTCTTGACCTGGCTAACATTTCTCTCTAATACTTGTTTTTATTGCTTTTATACAGAGTTCATTACCTTTCTGTGCAATAGAAAGGCAGTATAGGGAGTTGATTCAGAGTATGGCTTCAGAATTAGATTTGAGTTCAAACTGGGTTTCCATTCCTATTATATGGCTTGAGGTAAATCACTAAACTTAACTATACCTCTGTTTTCTTATCTTTAAAATGGGGATAAAGCTGTTGGGAAAATTCAATGAATTAATTAGGACCTGACACTAGTAAGTATTCAATAAACATTAACTATTATAATGAGTAACCCAGCTACACTACATAGAGGCCTGATTTTCCTTTCATACTTCTTCACAGTGTCATGGAGCCTTCTTGGGGGAATGCAACAAATAGTGACTGAGTCCTATCAGACGTAGGCACTTTACATCCATAGCCTATTTTAGTACCTCACTAATTTCTTGAAGTAAAAATTCAACCACTTATAGGATGAAGGAGCCAAAGCTCCAAGAGCTTAAATACTGACATTCTCACAGGGAATGAGCCAGGTCAAATGCAAACCCAGGCCTGTTTAAATTCCAAAGTCCTTCCCTCTCTTGAAGCCAAGCTGCCGAAATAAGGCAGAATGTCTAGAACAGTTGCATGAGAAAGACTTTTTCTTCTCACTTGAGCAAGAAGTACCCGTTTCCCTTTTTCTCACATCTTCCTCCATTTCTTTCACTTTTATAAGCATATTATCATTGGTTCCCCTAGGATGATGGCTGCAGAAATGACCTTAGTAAGAAGGACCTTTGGTACAAAGGTAGAAGACACAAGATGAGAAATAGATGTTCTAATTTTAGAATATTGAGCAAGAAGCCACTGAAGAGTGTTTATTGTCAAATATGAAACAGATCTTTCTATAAAGACAGAGAAACTTTCCAGATATCTGTCCTATATTTTTCCAGCATTCTTTACATTGTCATTTCATTTAAAAATGTACAAAATTAAACTGGCCATATGCCTGTGAGAAAACTTAACTACACAGTAAAATTCCTAACCAAGTGCATACATCAGGAGTTTTCAACCTTTTGGTTTCACTGGGCCACATTGGAAGAAGAATTGTCTTGGGACACACATAAAATACAGCAACACTAATGACAGCTGATGAGCTAAAAAAAATCATACACACAAAATCTTAATATTCTGAGAAAGTTTCCAAATGTACGTTGGACCACATTTAAAGTTATCCCGGGTGCTATGTGGCCCATGGGCTGCAGTTGGACAAGCTTAGTGTACATCGATCATTTACATTCCTAGTGATTCTCACTAAATTCCAGTTGTGATGAACAGTGTCTTAACAAATGCTCTATTACAGAGATCCAAATGAGGTTTTTAAAATAATTTCCTTTATGAAAAAACATTTGCTTATTCTAATAGTATAAAGAATACCATTGTTAGAAACTGATATAAATGAGTCAAAATAAACCAATGTCACCTATGCTTCCTATTTTAGTATCAAAGAAAAATTTTGTTTTTATAAATACATTGTAAGATTTTCCCAGTTACCTACTGGATTACATTAATAAATTCCAACAAAATGGAATAAAATAATTTTTAGCCAGACTTAATTACTCTCTGTAATCACGCCCCTCATCTCCAAATTTAAGAGTCCTGAGTTATACTAACTTTACCCCCCAACTGATTATTATTGGAATTTAGAATGCAAAATCTTAATAGTGAGTAATAACGGGGCTACTGTGCCAGCAACCAATCCGAAGCCTATCGACTCACTTATTTTAGGACTTGGAGATATATTTCAAACCACAAATATGCATTTTTAAGCTGAAAAATATCTAAGCAATCACTGACATTTACCCCTCTACTTGTTCCTTCACCCAATCCCCCCCTTGTTTTTCTGGCCCACATGTGACTTGTTCAAGGTCAGCTACTACACTGAAGAAAAGAGGTAGACATAGAAAGAAGAACTCTTGAAAACTGCCATCAATCCATAGGTAATTACACTACTTTTTGGATAATGACTAGATTGAGGTAATACGGTATATGATATAATGCACAATACCACAGAATGTGGCACATAATAATTAGCTGCTCAAAAAATTGTGGCTACTACTACTATTATTGTTATTAAGTATAATATAAACTTGGTTTGTGCCAGGGTTCATAGCTTTTTTTTTTAATAATACCAATTAATGTTGCTGGAAAACAAAAATAGATAACTGTCCTCTTTAAGATGGAATAAAACCACAATTCCCTTCAGGATAGACCAGGTCTCTTCAAGGATGATAATATTCAGCACAGATTCAGAGAGTTTGGGTGAGGTGGTAGGGAGGGAGAGTAAAATTTACATTATGTAATTAATATTAGGTTATTCATCAAGAAATACTATTTCTTTTATCCTTGTAATGTGATCAAAGAAAGAAGACCACTGAGGATACACATGATTATAGATTGGTTTCTTCAAAACACAGATTCTTCTTTTGTGCATATATGTGCTCTTACATACTCAGAATCTGTATGTTAGCTTCTTATATTAAACAAAGTCATACTCTTTGTACACAAATGGCCCACAACTACTTTCCAATCCAAGAAGAATGTAAATGAGGTGAAGGTGATGTGTTATTTTAGACAATAACAGGACACAAGCATCGATGCTTCTGATTTAAGTAGTCTTCACTAACTTTATTTTTATAATTTCCCAAATATAAAATGGGGAAGTCTGTGAATTCAGTGATCCTCAAGGGGAAAGAGAAATCCCCTCTAAGGGGGCAGCACAGAATCTCTTGGGGTCACCTTTTTTTCAACTGTAACACCCTTGCCGGCTCTCATCCTCTACCCTATCTCTCTGATACATTTACCTGGGGTGATGGAGTGGTTACTGAGGGAGGACTATCCTTGAGTATGTTAGGGCCAACAAGGAAGCTTGAGAACTACCAGTAGATGGTGTCAGAATCTCTTTCTAATCCAAAATTTTGTGGTGCAATCATTACAAGTCAAGTCCTCAAATCTAACTGGTGGTGGTGAGAGGAGAGGGACACAGAGTTTTTATATAGAGAGAAAGCAAGGATGCACTTTCCAAAAGGCAAGGAAAATCAGATGTCCACAGAAAGCAAGGCTTGTGTTTCCAACCCTTTTAAGATAGTTTCTCAATGTTAGACAAATGTCTTTGCTGAAACAAGATCTGATCTATTTTTAAGGGATCTTTCCAGCATGATTCTGTCTCTTGCTTATGGCCTCCTATCCATTTGAACATAATACTGCTTTTTACACATGAATTCTTGTTACGTTGGTTTCCAATTCCATCCTTCCCCCCGCCCCCCGCATTGCATCATATGAAAAACATAGCCGATGTTTAACCATCCTTTTTCATTAGTGTCTTACTTATGCTTTAAACACATTTCCATGCCAAACCCTCAGATACTTTTTGTGTGTGGGAAAATTAAAATCTGACAGGCTTCACACTACATTGTTTTTTTAAGCTTAGAAAAACTTTGCATTGAGTCTCCTGGGCTTTGCATCATGGCTTTGAAGTCTTTTTTGGCACGTAGATGTCTTAATCATTTGCCAATTTTCTGTAATTGGGCTTTATGCCACATGTGCAGAACACTGCCTTAAAATAAAAGGATTCTGTCTAGAGGACAATTTTGTACCAGGTAGAAGGTATCCTGTCTTCAGAACTGATTGTTGATGGAGAAGCTCCAGTCATTTGAAAGTTCCTTTTCAGTTAACTATTAAAAAAGCACCCTCTACTTCTCTGATGTCACAGCTACGATTCATAAGAGGACATTTATAATCTCTGAGCATTTTAATTATATAGTCCATTTCCCCTGCCTGAACACATTTTCACCTTGGAGAGAAATGTGAAAAATGAGCCAGGACCAGGACTCCCAGGACCAGTTACTAGTCCAAGCTCCTTCCTGTATTGCTTCTTATGACAACAAGCCCAAGCTCAACACATAAGCCATGCTACCTTCCTTACTTAGGAACAGAAAATAAGAAGTAGTAAATGTATGTACTTCTACTACATGCAAATATAACTTCCCCTAAGTAGCTGTAATGTAAACATGAACTTAAATACCTCATTTTGAAGTCCTACATGGTTGATAACCAATAAATTTACAAAGTGGGAGAGAAGGAGACCAACACCAAGTAAGTGGTTCCTCTGATGAATCGGGTACCGTGTTAAATATCTTACTCCAACTCTGTTATGTATTCACTATCGTTTCCATTATACCTGTACATAGAAATTTTAGGCACAAATGACTGAAAAAATAATAAGTGGTGAGTCTTCTGGATTCAGGTCTGCTGGCTTCAAATCACACCACCCTATTTCTCAGATGTAGTAAGTGGTGATATAAGAAAACTCTAAAAGTATGAAAAAACTCTAAGGAAAGGGCACTAATTATAAGGATGTTCTATTACAGGGCACACTTATTCATCCTTTTATTTGCTGAGTCCTGATTTTGTTGGGTACTATAGTTAGTGCTAGGAATGCCTAGATAAATAAGATTCGATTCCTTTCATCAAAGAGTGCCACATTCTAAAGGAAATATTACTCAAATTGGTGGAATATTTTTGGAAATTGGCTCTGACTTGTTGACCCCATAGGAAGATATTTGTCAAGATTTTCCTCCCATAGAATTGGTCTTCCTGGATGGTGGGTGGAGGGAGATGACGACTCACCCCACCACTTTCTGAGCTGCTAAGTATCAGGAGTTAACTCTGAGGGGCACAAGGTTCCTCACTGAGCCCATAGGAAGGGATCTCACTTCCTAAGAGAGTAACTGATTGTCTGCTTTTACATTTTACTTTATAGGAAGAACATCAAAGATAAATATGAAAATTAATGACGAAGAAATTTTATTTAGTGCCACGAAGGTCAGAGAAATATAAAGGAAAAAACTGAGCAATCCATTTATGGAGTCATTCTCTTACAGGGGAAAGTAATAAATGTAAAAGAAAAGTTGTAGATAAAGTAAAGTTACTCAAAAAAGAAACAAACATACCAAGTAAAGGAATTAATCAGCAGAAGTCTAACTAAAATTCAGCTCTTCTTACTTCAAGTCCAGGTAAAATGTTTCTTTTTTCTGAGATAAAATTTTAAGTCTCGGGGAAGCCAGGATGGCTCAGTGGGTTAAGCGCTCTCTTTGCAGCGCCAGGGACCGGGGATCAAATCCCGGCCCTGGCCTGTGCGGAACCATATGCTGAACTGGGAGCTCCCCCAGTTCAGTTCTCTCTCTGTCTCTGTCTCTGTATGTCTCTCTCTCTCTGTCAAAAATAAAAATAAATAAATAAAAATATATTAAAAAAAAATTTTAAGTCTCTAAGGTTCATATTATAGAAAATGGCCATAACTTTCCAAGAGCTAGCCTTGTAACATGATCCAACAAAAAGCCTGAACTGAAGGGCTCATTCTTGAATTTTTTTTAAGAATTCACAGATGTATTTTAATATACAACATGTATCTAAAAAATGTAGCACAAAGTAATTTTAAAGTAAGACAAAAGTTATCTGCATGAAAAATTATTTTGTATTAATAAATGTTTGATAAATTATTGACTTTTTCCTAAAATATTTTAAATTTATGTTTGCTGTTATAGAGATTACATTCATATATAATCTGTTCTTTAATGTCATGAATGTTAGTTTCAGATGTGATTAAAAGGTTTAGAAGAGTGACATAGTGACTTAGTGGTCACATTAACCAGATCCAAACCCAACAAGTAACGGCAATGGATGTTAGAAATGTTTACTATTCAGTGGCCCATAGCAGTGGTCAAGAAGGTGACTATAACAATTTTTCATCAATATTAAGTTCAGGTATGATTTCTTCCAAAAGTTCAAGTGAAGTCAGTCCTTTCAATAACAAGTGGGAAAAACATACCTCAAAAAGTAAACTACATGTAGTTTGTAAACAAGCACTCACCATATCTGATTTTGACAATAAGAGGCCCATTTCTGTTAAAATGTAGGATGGGAAAATACTAGAATTCATTAAGTCATCAGAGAAGATATTCTACATAAACAGATTAACTCTGCCACCTGAACCAGGCTTATAATGGTCATGGTTGCCAGTTTCTTCCTGACAACTATGTTTGGGGGCTAGAGAGTAGATCTCACAGAAAATAGGAGAAACTTATATTTCTCTTGCCCAATGAATTTTCATGGACTGTTTGGATTATTATACAACTCCTTCATATTAGTGATGTTGCAGATATACCCATTAAATGTGATTTGTGAGAGGAGCCTGCGTGTGACTGTTAGAGAAAAAACTCCTTCATGTGTTTGTCAGCATCAGGATTAGGGAGGATTGTAGAGGAAGAAATAAACAACATTCTGAATTTCTGTCATCAGCACCAATAATTACACAGAAATTGTTTCTTGTCAAGATGAATGACAGAAATTGGGTTAACTTACTGATTGGACCAACCAAAAATATATAAAACAATGGTTTGGTAGATACTGCATATCAGACAATGAAGAATAATAATCTCCGAGGAATGAGTGAAAACAAGATCATCTCTAAAATTTCCTAATATTATGGCACTGAGTTTCTAGTATTGAAATTCTCTTCTCCACTGCTAGGAAGGGCCACCCAGGAAAAGTGTGGCAAATTCCTTGAGACGAAGAGATATAGCTTGCAGTTGAGGAGAGTTTAAAAATGCCACAGTAGCTAAATTTCAGAGGACAAAGTACCTGAGAAATTGTATATATTGAGAAAACTTTAGAGACCAAAAGAGGGTCATCCTTAAACACTCTGCAGAATACAGTCTAGTGCATGTATGTGAGGAAATTAGACTGGCAAAGAACCCCCAGAAGGGATTAGAGGTAACAGTATCTGGTGTGCATACAGGGCAGAGAAATATGCCTGTCCCACCAGCCAGAATAAAAACCTTTATGCTTATGGAATATTGGGTAGAGTACATTAAAAGACCTTGCCTCAGAAGTGAGGAATAATTCATCCTACACTGAGCACTACTTTTGTCCCTTCTAACAAATGTTAAAACTAGGATGGAAAGGCTCAAAATATTTCTATGCAATTAATTGCCTCCCTGGACATAGTTTATGAGTAATTTTAGGAATACATAATATTTAGCATCCAACAAATTAACTCTAGTGCTAAAAACCATAATAATTAAATAAAAAATACACTAGAGAGCTGTAAAATCAGATCTGAGAAGGCAGAAGAAAGAATCAGTGAACTTAAAGACAATTAAAATGATCAAGTCTGAGGAATGACAACCAAAAGAATAAAATGAACAGAGCCCAAGGGACTGTGGGTCACCATTAAGTAAATCAACAAATTAATTGTGAGAGTCCCAGAAGGAGAAGAGAAAGAGAAAGAGACAAAGAGAATATATGAAGCAATAAACATGATGAAAAACATGAATCTTCAAGAAGTGTATAAGCTCAAAAAAGATGCATGCTGAGAGAAATTATAATCAAACTGTCAAAAGCGAAAGAAAGAATCTTGAAAACATCAAGAGAAAAAATGACTCACCATCTACATGTAATCCTCAGTAATATTATCAGCTAATTTTTCATTAGAAACTTTGGAGTCCAGAGGCAGTGGGTTGATATATACAATGTGCTAAAAGAAAACAACTGTCAACCAAGAATCCTATATTTGGAAAAAAATCCAGATAAACAAAAATAAATGAAGACGTTTACTACTGTTATACTGGACCTGACCTACAAGAAATGCTAGTGGGGTCCTGCAGTATGAAATGAAAAAATGCTTGATAGCAACACAAGCCACATGAAGAAATAAAGATCTCCAGTAAAGGTAAATACATGGACAATTATAAAAACAAGTAGTATTAAAATTTTGGTTTGTAACTTCACTTTTTAAATTTCCTACGTGATTTAAGGATACTAGGATAGTGCAACAGGTTGAGCACTTGGCTTGCAAACCCAAGGTGTGGGGGCTGTGCAAAAACCTACGTGTGTGGCACAACTGGTAATTGCTATGACAGTGAAGGTTCTTGCCTCCCATGTGGGAAGCCCTCAGTTTGGTTCCACCCTGTGTGGCCCCATATCCAACTGTGTGGAATGAAACTATGTCAAAAAACTAATAATGTGCAACTATGGGGACTGCTTTGGGTCTTCTCCCCTTCTATCTGTCTCTGTCTTTCTGTCTCTTGCCATCTTTGAAATAAATCTTTTTTTTTTAAAGATTTATTTATTTTTTTATTGTTTTTTGACAGAGAGAGAGATGGAGAGAAGGAGGAGGGCCCAGAGCAGTCTCCATAGTTGACAGCATTAGTTTTCCATATAGTTTCACTCCACAGGTGGGCACAGGGCTGCGCAGGGTAGGAACTGGGCTGGGAGCTCCCGCATAGGCCCCAGCAAGAACTGAACTAGGGGCACACCACAATTCGGCATATGGGTCCACCTGGGCTAGAGCTGGGTTTCAATCCTGAGTCTCCGGGGCTGCAAAGTGATCGTTTAACCCACTGAGCCATCCCAGCTTCCCCCAAATAAATCTTAAAACAATGTTTTCTATGTGATTTAAAAAACAAATCCATTAAAAAATTATTTTTTAAGTGCATTGGAAAATTCAACAGAATCAAGCATAGTCTAGACTAAATACAAATAATACTCTTTGACAATGAAATTAAATTAAAATCAAAGGGGAAATATTTTTTTTAATTTCTCAAATATTTGGAAACAAAATACACGTATAAATAGCCACTGAGTCAAAGAGAAAATTCAAATGGAAATTAAAAAGTATTTTGAACTGACTTAAGAATAAAAAAAAAACCATATAAAAATTCATAGAGTGCTGCTAATATAGTATTTAGGCAGAAATTTGGATTCTTTAATTAAAATATTTATAATCACCAATATTATAAAAGAAAAATGATCCCAAACCCGTGACTTCAACCTCCACCTTTAGAATAGGGAGAGGAGAAATTTTAAAAAGAGTAAACTAAACCCCAAGTTTAATGTAATTAAGTCCATTAAACACAAAGAAAGTAGAAGAAAGGAAATGAAATACAGTTGTGTTGAAATTAATAAATAGAAAATAGAAAATTAATAGAGTAAAACAAAAAATAGTTCTTTGAGGAGATGATAAATTTATAAACTCTACCTGGACAAAACAAAAAAAAAGAAGGAAGAAGAAGAAGAAGAAAGGAGGAGAAAGCACAAATTATCAATCTCTGGAATAATTAAATAACACCGCCACAGATTCTAAAGACATCCAAAAGAAAACAAGTAAACACTATTAACAACTTTATGCCAATAAATTTGACATCTTACATACAACGGCAAATTCCCTGGAACACACAAGCTATCAAAACTCATTCAAGAAGAAATAACGTGAGTAGTGTTATATCTACCTATTAAAGGCACTAAATTTTTGGCTAAAAGCCTTCTCATGAAGAAAACTTCAGGGCCGTATGATTTCACTGGTGAATTCTACCAAACACTTAAGAAGAAATAACAGAAATCCTAAACCAGCTCTTCCTGAATGTGGCAAAACAAAAAATACCTCCCAAGAATTTTATGAGGCTAGCATTACCCCATATGAAAAACAAAAACAGCCCAACGAAAGAAAACAACTGGCCATTTTCTACTATGAACATGGATGTGAAAATTCTAAACAAAAGAATAATAACAAACGATATGAGTCCATTTATTTTAAGACTAGAAAATGTAAGCTGATCTAGTTACAAATTGCATATCAGTGGCTAACTGGGGATGGGGTGACAAGAGGATGGAGGGAAGGTGAGAACAAGATCACAAAAGGTGTGATGAAACTTAGGGGTTTGATGGGTACATTTATTATCTCTATTATGGCAATAGATTTTTGGGTATATTTATGTCAAAACTTATCAAATTGTATACTTCAAATATATGCAGTTTATTGCATATCAATTATCTCTAAAGGAAGCAATCAAGAAAAACAATTGCACTACTTATACCAATCAGTAACAAGTTTATGAAAACTTCTCTCAAATTTTCTCAGCAAAAAGCTTCTTTAGAAAAATTATGAAAGAGGAAATCGAAGTATCTTGGTTCTCATCTTTAGAGTTAATCCTTCATTCTTGAGTCAGAGTTGCTTAGAATTGAAAAGGAGATCCTATAGCAGACGTTACTGCAAAAGCAACACTCCGAACTATTAAGTCTAGCAGTTAAGAGGCAACATTGTTCACTATACAGTATTGATTCTCAAAATACTTATAAGTCAGCCCAATTAGTTTATTTACAACCAAACTAAAAATGTTAATAAGGTTTTGCTGTAACCAGTTAAAATCCAGACTAAAACAAGATGGTTACACTTTCCAATAAAATGTTCAATGGTTAAATAATTGTTTGGTTCCAAATGCCCTTTTTTTAAAGATCACTTTAGATTAATTTTTCATAAGCCATTATCTTAGCTTGAAGGAACAGTGCATGTTTCTACCACAAGAACTCCTACCATCATTAATTTGCTATTAATATTTTAAGTTGAAAGAACCTAAATGTACCATCCAAGCATAATTTGTAATATGTTCATTAATATCAATCATTTGGAGCAAATTTAGAAAAGTATAACTTGAAACTGTGTTGAATCTTTATTCCTGTTCACAGTGTGAAAGTTCGAATGTAAATCAAATCATTTGTTTCACCTAGCAAGTATTCACTAGAGCCTGGGTCATGCTAGGCATAGCTCCAAGATGCAAAAGGAACATCAAGATAAATGAGATGTGGTTCTTGCCTTTGATTGCTAGGCGAATCCTCTAACACTGCTCTTTGCCCAGATGCAAATGCTATGTATCCAAAAGGACTAACTTAGTCCACCCTGGCTGCCTCACATTGCTATGGCTACAGATGTCCATCATAAATTATAGAATCTTTGAACTTCTTAGAAAGAAAGTGCAAAGGCTGAGTCACCAAAAATCAATTTGGAACCTGATAGTCTGAAAGAATTGTTCATAAATAATCTAGGAAAGCAGTGGAAATATTACTATGGGCTTACTATTTTATGAAGGTGGTTATACTCAGTATAACTAATAGATCAAAAGCTTTGGAGTCAGAAAAAATTAGGCTGAAATCCTGGTTCTGTCATTTTAATAAATATGTGGCCTTGATGTGTTTGTTACTCAACCTCTGTAAATATCAGGGTTTTTTTTAAAGATTTTAATTAAAAAGGCAGCTAACAGACAATATTATAGTAGTTCAGGTATACACCATACTTTTTCAACACTTATATACACGGTAAGTCTAGGAACCATGCGATACCACATCATGCTATCACACTATTGTTGGCTATATCCCCTTTGCTGTACATTATATCCCTTTGACTTACTGGTTTTATACCTGGAAATTTGAGCCTTTTATTCTCCTTCACATTTTCTCCCTATTTTTAATTTTTCAATTACGGTTGACATTCAATATTTTATATTAATTTCAGGAGTACAGCATAGTGGTTAGACATTTATATGATTTCAGAAGTGATCCCCATGACCCTCCTGGCACTATACACAGTTATTACTATACTGTTGGCTATATTCCCTATGCTTTACTCTACATCCCATGACTAATCTGTCTCTACCAATTTGTGTTTCTTAATTGCTTCACCTTTTTTACTCTGCCCCCCACCCCTCTTGCATCTATCACTCTGATAAATCTAGCACCCATCTGACACCGTGCATAGTTAATGTAATATTATTGATTATATTCCTTACGCTATACTCTACATTCCCATCACTACTGTGTAAAAACCAACTTGTACTTCTTCATCCCTTCCCCCTTTTCACCCAGCACCCACCCATCTCCTGTTTGGCAACCATCAAAATATTCTCTGTATGTAGAATTTTGTTTCTTTTTTGTTTGTTTGTTTGTTTCATTTGTTTATTTTGCTATTTATATTCCACATATAAGGAAAGTCCCAGTGCATCTCCCTTACACTGTCTGACATACTCCACTCAGCACACTACTCTCTGGGTTCATCCATGCCCCTGAAGTTGGCAAGAACCCATTCCCATTCGTGGCTGACCAATATATTATTGTATATACGAGGGCTGCCCAGAAAGTATCCAGCCATATAATAGGAAAAATAGAGGCATTTACGGCTGAATTTTTTCCAGGCAGCCCCCGTATGAGTATGTACCAACTAGTATTTGTCCATTCACCCAGCAACGGAAACCCCGGCTGTCTCCACATTTTGGCCACTGTGAACAATGCTGCAGTGAACATATGGAAGGGCACATGCCCTTGAAGTAGCATTTTGGGTTTCTTTGGATAAATACCCAGAAGTGAGATTACAGGGTCCTCCTTTGTCTGTTCTTATAGACTTTGTTTTAAAGTCTGTTTTGTCTGGTATAAATACTGTTACTTCAGCATTTTTTGGTTTCTATTTTCATGAAATATCTTTCTCCATTCCTTTACTTTCAGCCTAGGTGTGTCTTTAAATCTGAAGTGAGTCTCTTGTAGGCAGCATACGAGGTCTGACAATTAAGTTTGTGAACTTACCCTTAAAAAGTCCTACAGGGGAAGCCAGGATGGCTCAGCTGCTTAAACTCTCCATTTGCAGGGGTCTGAGGATTGAATCCCACCCCTAGCCTGTGCGGACCCATATACTGAGCTGGGGTGAGCTTCCTATGTGTATGAGGCCCCCAGTTTGGCCCCCAACTTGTGGGAGCATGCCTCCCATGTGGGAGGCCCCTGGCTGGGTTCCCAGCCAGTGCAGCCCCCACCCACCTGTGTGGAACAAAATCTTGTCAAAAACTGATGACATACAACCATGGAGACTGCTCTGGGCTCTCACCCTTCTCTGTCTCTCTGTGTCTCTGTTTCTCTCTCCCTGTCAAAACAATAAAATAAATCTTTTAAAAAATAAGTGCTATATACCTCACTGCTGAATATCACTATAGCACGACAGTCACCTTCAAAGAATTCCCCTTGGAAAGCCATGTACTGATAACAATGCCTAGCCTACCCTTGAAAGCAATTTTGGAACTTTTTTTCTGGAATGCCCATCAGAGCAGTCATATGATGTATGTGTGTGTGTGTATTTTCAACTTAGGTTTGCTTAAGAAATATGTTTTGTTTTATTGGTAGAATACCAAGAAACAGAGTTAAATAATACTAAATTTTCCCAGAGCCAGGACTGTTTTTCTGTATCAATAATACAATAATGGTGATGACTTTTAAGGGAGGATGATAGAATAGGATAGAATAGTTATTTTATTGGAATGAATTGTACTAAACTACTAGATGCCATATAAACTGAAAATAAACAGATACAGAAAAATATTATTTATGATCCTTCACATATAATAGTTTATCAAATTTTAAAAAATCATGTACATTTTACACATACACACACGCCCTCACTTCAGTAGGAAAATAGAAGTAACATTTTTTAATTGCCTTCTGATTCAGGCACGGGCAGACCTTGTGTGCATTGTTTCATCAATGATCTCCATAGCATTCTGGAGCAAGTACAGTAGCCCCACTTTTAAGACTAGACCCCTTCCAATTAAGAACATTACCCACTGTCTCAACAATAAGAGGTAAATCTGGTCCCTGAGAAATATATTGAATATGAACTGAAATTTAAATTCTTCAAACTGGAAAATAGGTTCTGGTTTAATTGTGTTTATTTTAACCATTAAGGATAAAATTCCTCTTGGATTTTCTAAATAAATTAGTGTAAAATCATCATTTTTCTCAGGGAAAATGAAATATTTGCCAACACTACACTTAAGGAACCTCTGTTGTTTTTTGTTGAACTTGATATTTAATAAGTGGAGAGAGCATGTACCACAGTGTGGCAGAGGGGCTGTGTTAAAATCAACAGAGAACTTTCTGGGAAATAATTTGCATGAGCATCTTGCAGCCAGTGGTCACCTCTGGGACTGGGAGATCAGGAAAAACCTAAATAAATTATGCATTACTTTGATACACAAGGAGATAAAACATAAGAGTTTTTGGAGACAAAGACAGAAAATGAGCTCAGACAGGGATTTCTTGAAAGGCCACAGTGTGATGAGCAGCATCAGAGCCTGACAGTGCTGAGTGCCCAAACCAGAACTTAGGAAAAGACATGTACAAACTGATTATCAGGGTTCACTTGCAACAAGTAGTAGGAAACAAGTTTGTACGGGTTATGGTCCAGAAAATAATTTTTGATCCTCCTAGGTGGAAACATGGAAGGTTCCAGAAGGAGGTGCTCACGCTAGAGTTTGAGGGAAGAGTAGAAGTGAGTGAGAGAAAGAAGTAGAGGAAGAACATCCCCAGTGAAGGAAACAGCACAAGCAGTAGAGTAGCTTAATGTGCTCAGGAAACTACCTGAGTGATGCCAGGTGAGGATACAGTTTTTAGAGGTGGAGGAGGAAGTTTGAATAAGAAAACTATTTTACGTGTGTGAACATCATGACCACAACAAAATCAGTTCCCTTCAATAGGCACCCCACTTTGCCAAGCCCTGGAAATGCGTTCTTTTATTTAATACAACACTCTGCTCCGAGACAGGTACTATTTTGAATCCCTATTTTGTAGATGAGGAAACACAAGCACAGTGTTAGGTAAAGTTGTGCCAAGGTGCTTGTCTAGAAAGTAGCGGGGCCAAGATTCCATTCTGAGCTACGGAACTACAAAGAATGCACTGGCACGTGTTAGTATAATAGCCTAATATCACCTATGAGAGAGTGGACCCCACTTTGTTCTTGATAGCAGGGACAGCACTTAGGTAGAAAGGTCCTGATCTTTTGTGACACGTGTGCAAGTTGGCTGCTCTTGTACCAGAGTTGGTCAAGAAATTTGCAGAACAGGATTGGGGGGGATTATTGGAGAGGTGGGAGTACTAGTGTACACAGATTTATGGTGTGACTTATTAGCATATGTGCCAAATTTCAGCCTACTTGCATCCGTGTTCTTTTAGATATTGCCAAAGAAGCATGTCAAACGTGAAGAAAACCCCAAGTATGAATAAAATGAATATCTTCCCATTGTTACTTTCCTCACAAAGCAAGAATAAATGCCTCAACCCATTTTGGATAAGATGTTAGCGTTTTATGGGGACTGCTGACCTGGGAAATACATGGTTTACAAGTGTCATAGCCTTTTCAAGCAAGAGAGTCGTTTGAAGACAACCTCTGTCCAGGATGCTCTGTTGAAGCCACTTCCTCAGACAATATCAAAAACATCAAAAACTTGTAGTGGAAGATCCTAGATTGCGAAAAAGCAGCTTGCAGATATGGTTGGAGCATCACCTACAATCGTTTTGAATATTCCCCATCAGCTTCTAAGTATGTCAAAAGTCAGTGCAAGATGGGCACTGAGAACGCTCACACTGCTTCAAAAACAACAGCACATTGAGTGTCATGACAGTTTTTGGACCTCTACAGTGACAACAAAGATGAAGTTTTAAACTGGGTTGTCACTGGAGAAGAAACTTGAGTTCATCATGATATGCCTGAGTCAAAGCAGGAGTCCACACAGTGGAGTGAGAAGGGCACGCCGCTCCCTAAGAAGTTCAAGGAGTCACATGGCTGGAAAAAATCGTGGCTGCTGCTTTTTGTGGTATGGAGGGCACCCTGCTGATTAATCACAAGAATAAGGGTGTCGTAATAACTGGAGAGTACTAGTTCAGTCTGCTGCAACAATGAATAGAATCTGTGAAGGAGAAAACAAGAGGAACCCGGACCAAAAGGGTAATCTACCGCTTTTGCACAATAACACACCCGTGTGCCAGAGGAATGTTTCATTGACTATTCTTCATGACTGTGGCTTCCAAACATTAAACCACCCTCCCTACAATCCAGATGTGGCTCTGTCTGATTATTAGTTATCCCCAAATGTGAAAAAATGGCTTTGAAGAAAGAAATTTACAGATAACGAAAAGATTAAAGCTGCAATTGGAGGGCCAAAACAAAACATTTTTCAAGGGTGTAAATAAACATATTGTAATATTTGAAACAACAACAACAACAACAACAACAACAAAGCCTCATGGACACAGACAATTCTTTAGTGGTTACCAGAAAGTAAGGGGGAAGGGGGCTCGGGGAGAAGAGGGGAGGGAGTCATACATATATGATGATGGAAAAAGAACTGACTCAGTAGTAAGCACACAGTGCAACCCACAGACGATGTGTTATAGAAATGTACGCTGGGAACCTATGTTTGACTAACAACCAATGTTGCCCCAATAAATTTAATTTAAAAATGTAGGGAAGCTGGGAAGGCTCAGCAGATTAAGTGCTTGCTTTGCAGCCCCGGAGTCCAAGAATCGAATCCCAGCTCTGGCCCAGGCAGACCCACATGCTGAACTGGGGTGTGCCCCCAGTTTAGTTCTTGCTGGGGCCTATGTGGGAGGCTCATGGCCCAGTTCCTGCCCTGCACAGCCCCACGCCCACCTGTGGAGTGAAACTATATGGAAAAC
>PVKE010002541.1:0-81694 GCA_004027555.1 Craseonycteris thonglongyai | reverse complement strand
TCTACAGTTTGCTATGGAAGAAGAGACACTAGTCTCCTCATTTAACATTTTTCTGAGGAGAACAATATTTAAAGAAATTAAATTTGGTTTTCTTAGTTAATATTCAATTTTATTATAGCTTCCTTTCAGTGTATTTACTGATGATCATATATATTGAATCCCAAACCTTCATTTTTTCTTACACTGTTTTCCTCAAGAGATAATAATACTGCGAATAACAACAATAACATCATAGTTAATGCAATTATGGTTTGTGTTCACGACAGAATTCATATCAAGAGAAATAAAAGTCCTGATTTTTTTTTTTGACTGGATCAATGATAAAATACAGTAGACTCTCAGTTAAACAGCACCCATGCCAGATCCATGTGATATTTCTTTTATTTATATTTTTGCTGCTGGCTTGAGAATTGCCATTTGCTTGAGTTCCAGTTAACGGGCAGTCTACTGTATTAAAACGTGATCCTGATCACCATATATCACAACGCTAAAAAAACAGCACAGCGACGTCTGAGGACAGCTCTGGACACAACAACAGAAAGCCTGAGACGAAGAGGTATTTAATCTCCTCAAGCATTCATTTTAAATAGAGAGGGAGTGCAGCACGTCGGCCCTCAAATATTTGAATAGCTAATTGTAACTCAAGTTCCTAAAATTAAGACTTATCCTAAAACTCACTGTGTTCTCACAACACTCACAGGTCCTCACCATTTCTTGAGCTTCGAGAGCATTTGATGACCAGCATGGTCTAGCCACGAAGCTCCCATTCACACTGTTCCATTTCTCACAAAGCTCAGTCACTTTTGGAAATACACCCTCTCCCTTTTAAGCTTTATTTTATGCTTTCAGGTTAACTGCATCTTTCTTGTTAGGCTTACAACAAACAGCCTCGTGAGGTTATTATTGGTGTTCCTGTTTTGTAAGAAAATGAAATAAGAAAACAGGTTATTTTCTCAAAAGTCACACCGCTGGTGAGTGGTGGAGCCAGTATTCCATTTCTCCCACACTTCCCTTAGCTCTGGGTAGAAAGTCGAAAATGAAGTACTGTGAAAAACAAGATTTATCAGTGTGCCCAGAGTTTACAGATTAATCAAACTTAAACATGAATCAGAAGTTATATAGACAGTGTGAAGAGAGTAGCACTTAGAAAACAAAACACAGTAGACTCTCAGGTTAACTGGCACCCATGGGGATTGGTAGATGCTGGATAAATGTAAGTAGAGTCTATGTTAACTGGAACTCAAGTAACCAGTACCCTCAAGGTTGCTTAAACGTGTCTGTTGCTTGAGTTCCAGTTAACAGAGAGTCTACTGAATATTACAAGATATTAATCATTTGAATATTAGTTTCTTGTTTTGTAACATTCATGCCATTATGACAACTTAAATGGATCTGAAACAGAGTACACTTCCTCCTCTGACCTTAACCCTGAATTCTCATTCATTTGTATACATTTTCCATCATCAATTGCACTCACGTCTCCAACAAATGATCTAATCAATGGGAAAAATAGTCTTGTTTCAGATCATTACACACTGCAACTGCTCTACCAAATTTACTGAAATACAGCTGTTGTGTCATAGGTAAAAATCTATGTGGGTGTTATAATGATCAACCAAAAAGATAACTTATCCTCCATAATGAAGCTTGTATTTTTAAGTTCAACATCAAGCTTTATACTATCCCATCATTCGACACTAATCTTTATAAAAAGCACTTTTCTAAAGTTGTGCATCTGCTCTGCAATTTAAGTCACTTTTATTTTAGACATGGCTCTGCCTGTATTTATACACTCCATGTGTAATTTCAACATAACAATAAGCTCTCACTAGGTGCTATAATCCCCATCTATTCCATTAGTATCAATTTTAATTAGTCATGGCTTCACTTTTCTTAGATATAATTACATCAAATCCCAATGTCCACAGTTTACCAGTACCTATTTCTCCTAAATACACAAAATTAGTTAGCCACCTAAACTAAGCTCTGTTATGATTCAGTTGAGAAAAGTACATAAGTAGTATGAGGATAGAATAAGTGTGAGGCAGAGCTGAGTTTCTCAGATATGCTATGAAAAAAGAAAAAGCCGACTTTTATTTCTTCTTTATTCCGAAGAACCAAGTGTAGAATGTGTAATCTTTTACTCTCCACACATACTCTGCTCTACTAGTGCAGACCCTTAAATGACTCACAAATCAGAAAAATCTAATTTAAGCACGGTTTGACTAATTTCACTGGTGATCATCACAAATCTCTTAAAACTCCCATCTGTTAAGCATTATGTATGGGTTGTCCAAATCTTGATTGTGTGTTTTCAGTTAAATACCTTAAAACATGTCAGCATTTTAACTAAGACGATAAGTAAAGGCTCCAAGGAAAGCATTCTTATCAGATAATTGTGCACTGTTTACACACAGAACTTGCTGGGATGATGGTAATCATTTTGGTTCTCAAAATTACCATGCCTATAATATAGCCCCATCTTGAGAAATTGCTCTTCTGCATTTATCTTACAGAGGACAAGATTCCAGCTTTTTAACTTTCCCCCATATACTTATTGGGCTCTGTTGCATGTGTGTGTGTGTGTGTGTGTGTGTGTGTGTGTGTGTGTGTGTGTGGCAAACGCTAATGGTCTTCCCACTTATTTGAAAGTATACTTGCCTCAGCTAAGACTCCTTATACTGTACATTGCATATACCCAAAACTAGAATTCTTAAAGGATAAGATGTTTTGAGAATTGAATAAAAATTCTAACTATCTTCTTTCTAGATTCTCAATCATTCACTCTTTTTGCACACCCCGTCCTAGAAATTTCTGTTCCAGGATTTATTTCTAATATTTCTCTGTTCTAGCTAAACACCACCTTTATCTATCCAGTATTAACCATTGCTTATTATTCAAATTATATCCAGTTTCAAGACATGTTAAGTTTTAAGAATTAACATGTCATGATTGGAGAGCCCTGTAACTATTATCTATTGTTCTTGAATACATGCCATTGTAAAGGTAAAGGTTTCAAGAACATTTTTAAAGGGACTTGATAATAATTCAACTAAACCTGATACTTTGCAGGAAAACAAAAACCATTTTCAGAGTCATAAAACATCTTAACATATTTTTCCGAAATTTACTTTCCAGAATTGATATACAAAGGGTAGTCAAGAAATTCACAGAATGAAGTTAAAAAAAGAAACAACCAAAAAAGAACTATTTTTCCTTTTCAATACACTGCCCCTTAACCCTAACACATTTTTCAGATCTTTCAATAAGTTTATTTATACCTTCAAAAAAAAACGTTTTGTTTTAGCCTTCAAAATTGTAGCTTTAACCTCTTTGTCTTCTGTAAATTTCTTCCCTTGAAGATGTTTTTTTCCTATTTGGGAACAATAATCAGATGGAACCACATCTGAACAGCAGGGAGGGTGGTTTGAAGTTTGGAAGCTGTAGTAGAGAACAGGAGCCAACACAACATTGCTCTTGCGCATGAGCATGTTGTCATGCAAAGGCAGTGACCCTTTGGTCCTTTTTCCTCTTCTTTTCTTCTTCACAGATGATTTTAACTGTTTCAGCAGACAGACTGGAGGAGTACTCTCCAGGTATAGTGACAGCCTTATCCTTGTAATCAATCAATCAATCAGCACGATACCCTTCACATCCTAAAAAACAGTAGCCAGGATTTTTCCTGCCAATTTTAACACCTTGAACATCTTAGAGGAGGTGAGCTGTTTTCATGCCACTGCATGGACTCCTGTTTTGATTCAGGCTCATCATGATGAACCCAAGCTTCATCACCAGTGACAATATGGCTTAAAACTTTATCTCTGTTGTCTCTGCAGAGGTCCAAAAACTGTCCTGAATATTTGACACACTGTTGTTTTCGAAGCAAAGTGAGCGTTCTTGATTCCCATCTTGCACTGACTTTTGGCATCCTTAGATGCTGATGGAGAATATTCAGAATGGTTGTAGGTAATATTCCAACCATTCCTGCAAGCTGCTTTGTATTCAGACCAGCACCTTCCACTATAGTTGTCAACTTTTTTGACAGTGTCTGAGGAAGTGACCTCAACAGGGCATCCAGACAGAGGTCATCTTCAATCGACTCTCTCTCTGTCTTGCTTGAAAAGGCTATTCCACTTGTGAACCATGAATTTCCCAGGGCAACAATCCCTGCAAACTGCTTGCATCTCTTCCAAAATGATTTGAGGTGGTTTCCCTTGTTTTGTGAGGAACATGATGACAGTAAGAAAATCAATTTAATCCATTTTGGGGGGTTTCTTCATGTCTGACATGCTTCAGTAATATCTCAGAGAACAGAGACACAAATAGGTTGAAATTTGGCAGATATACTAATAATATTAATAGTCACAGAATCTCACTGTGTGCACTAATACTCGCCCTGTTCCACAAATTTCTTGACCATCCCCCATATTTTCCAAAACCATGTTTTATTAATGTGTATAATTATGAGTGTCAAATATTCATGGAACACCTATGGTATGGTATAAAACAACTCTTTACATTTTATAAGCAATGGAGGAGAAAGTGCTTGTTCTAACTCCAGATCAGTAAACAGCTTCTTGGACTCTTGGACTACAGAGAATATTACTGTGTGGTTCGGAAGAAAAAAAATAAATCAATTTTCCTGAGAAATCCTAAATGGATGTGCTTTTTGAGAAACAAGATCAATTACTACATAAAATTATGGATGTGACCTGACAATATTATAGATTTAAATTTGACCCATGTTTCAGGTGCACACTCTCCTCATTCTAAAAATGGACAACAGACCGTAAGAAATCATCCAATACATCCCCCTTGAACCAGAGAGTATTTATTCCAAACAATAATGACAGCTTAGGTAATGTTATACCTCCTTCAAGATTTCAAAACTTTCAGATATTTCCCTCCCCCGCCCCACCCCACCCCACCCCCGGACCCAGTGGAGGAACTTGGTAGTCACCTCTTAACCAAGTAATCCAAGTCAAAATCTCTACAAAAGAATCATACTAACATCCACACCCCCTGAAAAGACGCAGTGAGAAGCGCACAGCATCACTTCAGTGGTATTCTTGCCAAAACTATGTCACCTGAAATTAATAGTTAGGAGAAATATGAAACTAACCCAGATGAGAGACATGCTACCAAATTACTGGTCAATAATGACAATGTGAAACTGCCCTAGACTGCAAAGACTACAGAGACAAGGCAAAGTCAAGATGTAATTTTAGATTGGGTCCTACCAGTAAAACACATAAAACAAAAAAACAAAAAAACAATTTATTGGTAGTTGGTATTCAACCAATGTTAATTTTCTGGTGTAAATAATAGGTGTAGTAGTCATGTAAGATTAACATTTGAAGAAGCTGGGTTCTGACATAATACTTTGCAACTTATCTGTAAGTCTGAAATTATTTTCAAAATAAAATACTTAAAAATTTTACCTATTTGATCTCCATTTTACCCATGAGAGGACAGAAATTTATTATGTTTTAGAGCATTATTCAAAATACCGAGAAACTTACAGGTATAACCTAGGGTTTGTACTTATAATACTTATCTTTCTACAATATAAATCTTCCCCACTATAGCTAGAAGACTCTGTTCTACCTTCTAAGAATATTATATTTTTGCTTTGATGTAGAGGTTGTATAAAAGGATTACAAAATCAGAGGCCATGTATCCTCATGTACGTGTTTGTCCATGGATGCATGAATGAATCCCTGTCTTACCCACCTCTATAGTTTTAGGTTAGCTATAGAATTACTGCTATCGCTTGCCATCTACTTACCTGCCTGGCTAATCAGCCAGAGTGTGAATTTTAAGGTTTTACTTTTTTAAGCTCTCCTGTCTAACACAATGCCTATCACAGAGTAGGTTCCGTATTTTTCCCTGTATAAGATGACTTTCTATTTTTGGTCTAACAATTTTAGACCAAAGTATCAACTTATACACAGAAAAAGATGGTATTTGATAGATATCTGAGGAAGAGAGGAGATAGGGTATGAAGAAGAGAACATAAAGGGCAGGCTGAAGAGCATCCCAAAGAGAATCTCTGGGATATAATGTTGAGCATATTTATATAAACAACTGTTTCTCTCCAGTGATCATAATAACTATGACATATAATCAGCATAAATCATGCAAAACTCATGCAGATGAGGATCAAATTTTTCCCAATATGGTGGTTATCTGTATATGCTTGAACCAGCAAAGGTTCTGCAACTGTCTCGCCAATGATCTAATTTTGTCTTTTAACTGGTGAGTTAGATAGACCACTGTTGATCCTGTGATCTGTACCAATGAACACTAAACATAAAGCCTTTCAAACAATTATAGTTCACTTACTACAGAAAGGCCCATTTTCACCATTTCAGTTTATTTTTTGTTTTGCACTTAAAAACTCAATGTAAATACAATGCAAAACACAACCAGTATAGACTTTTATAAAAGAATGTTTGCTTTTTCATCACCAAAGGAATGCAAGTGTATACAAACACAAACCAGCATTAAAGACAGCGTTTTGAAATGATTTTAATATAGACAACCAGAAAATTTACAGCCAATCTAAACTGTAGTTTGACTTTAATTAGGTTTATAACTGTAGGCCTCCTCTCCATCAACTTCTAGTTACATAGTTTCAGCTGATAAAGGCTTCAGTAACCATTATCTTCATTTCTAACTTAAGATAACTTGGAAGAGAAAAAGAACAATATTAAACTGAATTAGTGATAAGTTTCCTCATTTTAGTGGCAACATCTGATATTTTTTATTTTGTTATGGTTGAAAAGAAAACAAACACTCTGAATTACTGATTTTATGTGGAGAAAATGAATTTGATACTTTATACTGGATTATAAGGGCTAAGAATAACAGCCAAAAAGTATTTCTAAAAATCCTAACTTATTTACATCCCATCAAGCTGGTCCATGTCCACATTCCTTTTGAAGGCACCAGGAGTTCCACATTTCTATCAGCAAAGTAACAATTACAAGGATCTTCCAATTCACTCGGCTTACAAATATACTATGAAAATGGGCTTTTTACACATGCAATAAAAAACACTGTATTTGCTTTCTTCTAAGATTGGAGCCAACTCAGGGATTTCCATAGTGAGAGGACACTCCTGTCATTTTTTTTTCCCTTCCAAAATCTATAAAATGTAAACTTTACCATGCTAAATAGGTGCTCCCCCAAGTCATAACTCTCTGGGATTCATTATTTTCTTTTTGTGTATCTAATACAAATTTTCCCGGTAAAGGAATGTAATTCCTAATTCAATTTATTAACACAACCTCTTTTTAAGATGAAAACTTCTTTTCTGGAATGTGGGACCTTGCTTCAGTCATCAGGAGACAGAGTTTCGTGGTAGACATACAGCAAAGGTGCAATTAACTGCATCAAAAATGCTCACCGACACTTTCAAGCATGCTGAAATTTAAAGCCAAGTGAATCTCACGCTGAATTTCTATGTATTTGATTTTGACTAGGGTAATAGGAATACATTCTCCCTAAATGAGTAGGGAAGAGAGGGGAGTCGCAGAAAAGACAAGAGTGATGTTAACAGCTAAGGAAGCAGACTGTGGAAGAGGCACGGAGCACACGTTTCAGGGAAAGTAATGGCCCAGAGCACAGCAATTGGCTGGCAGCCCATTATGGTCAGGACAGATGAAAAACACTGACTACCAGGAACAGAGGCTGGGTGGTTGTGCAGACAAAATTTTTGTCAGATGGTTGGAGGACAGTAAGTGAGAAATGCCATGGTGAGGAAAAACCTGGCCTAGAAAGTGCAGTATGATGTGACGAGACGGCTGCAAACTGTCAGGGCCTAAGGACTGCCAACAGGCAGTTCGGGTTGACAAGAGTCCCGAACACACAAGGAAGGGCTCTCCACTTCATCCTCCCTAGACAAGGGTAGGATAACAGGCATGGTGGTAATTCAGACATACTCTTAAAGGGAGGTCACTATTATTCTGAAAACAGCACTCCAACCAGCACGCGATTATGGTTAGTAACGCTGTATGGCACAACGTGAAAGCTGCTAAGGGAGTAGTTCTCATACCAAGAAAAAATATTTTTATAACTATACTACGTGTGGTGATGGATGTTAATTAAACCTACTGTGGTGATTACTTTGCAGTATATACAGATATTGAATCATGTTGTACACCTAAACCTAGTATGTGTTCATTATACCAGTACACAACAAAACAAACAAACGAAGACTCCACCAGAATAAGAATCTTCCCTGAAATCTATGTCTTTAGAGCATGCAGTTTATCAACTCCAGTTACAGGAAAAGGGTGGGATGCTAATGATAAAGGGCCGATTCTAACAGCTCAGAAGTCTATGCCCTGAAGTCTACTGAGGAGTGTTCTAGAAGCACCCCTAGCCCCTTCAGAAGGCTGTCCTATTTTGGTCTTGTGTTACCACATTAAACAAACTCAGTGAACTGGCTAAAATAGTAAGGTCACAAGTCATCTTGTGACTTCATTATCTTTAGTGTCTTAATGACCAAATTTTATTTATTGTACAGTCATTAAAGTTATCCTGATGGCGACCAGCCATGACCAGTTCCCAAATTCAAAGTTCTAAAAAACTTTACAGACATGATTTCTCTGACATTTAAAGCCCCTGTGCTCAAGGATTGAACCATTCACCTATCAAATATATTTTACCGTAGTCTAATCATATACAAATATAAAGACATAGTGTATTTCTAAGCACATATAATATCATTCCTCTAACTGCCAGAAGTATAAATACTACTTAGTTCGTAAAATACGGCCTGCTTTCATCTGAAGGATCACAAATATAACGTTTGAGACATAATACAGCCCAGTTAATTTATAATATGTAGTAGATAAATGTAATAATGTCTAGATTAATTTGCATGGGTGTTCCAAATACTTTGATCTCATTTACTCCCAGTAAGAGACCTGAATTGTAAAGAGCATTATTCCCACTTTAGATACAAGGAAGCAACTTGCCCGAAGTTATATAACTAATAGGAAGTAGTAGCAATAAAACTGAAGTCAATTTGACACACACTGTACTTGTCCATCATGTGATCAAATTAAGCTATCAAGTTTATCAAGGTCATCATGCATACCTTCCAAATGACCTAAGTAGCCAGATTTTGTCAGAAAGACTAAGAGGGTGGCCATCTGACTAGTAGGAATTAAGTATGTCTGTGAAAAGTTAACCATTAGCCTTCCTTCTTTCTTCCCATTTTTACCTGCCTATCCATTCTTCCATATCTTCATCTCCACTTTTTCATCTGTCTTATAAAAACTTCTGGTCATGGTTGTTACCTCCCTCAACTTAGCAAAAAAGAAAATATATCAATTCCACATACTCAAGTGAATGTACTGAGGTCAAGTTTGTTTTCATACCAACCTAGAGTGACTCACTGTGTCATCCCACGCCTACAATCCAAGGTACTCAAGTCCTCTGCTACCTTCCCTCAAGCAAACACAAACCGCTCCATTAACCCCTTTTATTTCTGTCTCGCACCTATAAATTCTCTCTCCATCTCAAATTATTTTACTGACTTTTTTTCTGTATTTTACTCAAATCAGAGTGTTTTCATTGTTGTTGTTTTTTGTTGTTTTGGCTCATTTGCATCCTGCACATTGTTCTGTGTGTGTCTATATTGAATTCGCACTATACTGCATGTGAGACATAAACACTAACTTATTTCCTGTCCTATAAGATCTGCTAAGTGATTATCTCCGATTAATTTAAAGATAAGCACAAAATATTTCTTATTACCTAATCACGGACCCACCATTCCACTTAGAAAAATAATAACAACATTGCCCAGTGGCTTCATTCACCTTTGGAGGTTAGGTAACCTTAGGGTCATGAGTTTTCATAACTTTAAGTGGACTTATAGAAATTAGTTGCGTATACACATTCTGAATTCTTACGTGAAGATTGTAAAATTTAAATATATTTTTATTTATTTATTTATTTATTTTTGACAGAGAGAGAGAGACAGAGACAGAGACAGAGAGAGAACTGAACTGGGGGAGCTCCCAGTTCAGCACATGGGTCCGCACGGGCCGGGGCCGGGATTTGATCCCCGGTCCCCAGCGCTGCAAAATGAGAGCTCAACCCACTGAGTCATCCCGGCTTCCCCAAGATTGTAAAATTTAAAAGGGTGTTTTAAATGTTCTAAATTACATTTATTTCAAAATATCAAGCTCACTCAGGCAACTCCATTTAAGATCAAATTCATGTGATTATTTTAGTTGCCTTTAGAAGATATTACAAGAGCGTGATTTCACTTCATCACTACTGATTCTTTCTGAATTAGGTGAATGTCATAAACCTGTCCATTTAAAAAGTTTGATGAATTTGTTAAATGTTCACTAAAAATGAAATAAAGAGTTAGATTCCTAGTCACTAACACTACATAATGGTTATTGTTCTCAGTCTTCCTAAAAGAAAATGAGAAATTGAGAGGAAAATTTAGTACATATACAGTCTATATGGTGGTACTATTTTAAAAAGCAGAATGGCTATGCAAAAATATATATGCACACAAACACCTGTTATTGACAATTCTCTCCTTACAGCAGAAAAATGCTGACTGTGCTAAAATAAAATCCTAATCCGTACATCACTAGAATCCTTCGTTTGCAATAAATGTCTGTCAGCATTTCTAAAAAATAGAGGCATTAAGTTAAAATAATAAACATATTAAATATCACTTTGACTTATGCAGGCATTCATCAACAAAAGTAGATTTTTCACCCCTACTTAAGATGTATTTCAATGAAAACATGACCCATGAAATAAATAGCAAAGATTCTTCTTCAATCATTCAAAGTTGAACAATCACTCATGGATCAATCCAACAGTTTTCTACTCAACAGAAATAGACACATAAAACTAACAAAGTGAAAAGTAACAACGCAGCTGTATAGATTTCCTGTAATGCACTGTGTTTAGCAAACATTCCCCAGGGCTCATCACCAAACGGAGAAATTCAGGAAACCTTTACAAATATGAAAATATCGAACCTGCAACAGACTAAGGACTGGAAACATGACTCGAGGCTGTTAGGGGGAAAGGCCACACTCTACTGATGGACCCTTCAGTTCAGAAGGTGCTCAAATGTAACGTCCTGCCCAAATATTCAGACAGAAAGAAGCTGTGAAAATAAAAGCTCAATTTGGCTCCCACTTGGCCACCAAATGTGTACACACTACTAATTGCCTTCTGTTTATATTCATATTTAACCAAAAATAATTTTTTTACAAGCAAAAAAAAAATAAAAATAAAAATCCATCAATACAAGACCACTGCTGGGAAAAGTCAGTTTGAATGGCTCATAATATCATTGTGCAATTTTGAACTGCAAGCATCAGGAAAGAATAGAGAAGCATAAAATTAGTATGGGCACCACATACATAGTAATCACCTAAAAGAAGCTACAGTCACCTGGCTATAAGAACCTCCTACTCCTCATTGATTAACGAGTATGCTCACTGTAACTTTGGACATAATAGTTCCACGAGCATGCCATGTAAACGCCTCATCTGTTCTAGGACTAAAGCATCACTCTCTATGTTGTGGCTTCACTTGTATAAATAACACTGGAATAATTGTGGAGGGGCTCACCACCAATGCGGGAAACTTTCAGAAACTATTTCATAGGAGACAGAGTTCCACGTTTTCCTTCCCCAAAGCAAACCTCAGCAGTTTCCCCTCAAACCCCAGACATTCATGATAATCGTGACTTGGGAAAGTCAACTGCCCTACCTTTCCCACGTAGAGGGGATCTGAGCCCATGTACTCCTCCAGCACAAAGAACTGGTTCCACACCCAGCTGCGCTTGGTCCGAGGTCTCCCTGACTGGAAATAGGGCTTTGATCTTGACCTTGAGAGTTCTGCTTGACTCATCCCAGAAAAACACAGGAAAAGAGCGATCAGCTGCAGAAAATGGCAGAACTCCACTTTGCCCAACTTCATCTTTTTTTTTCTTTCTTTTTCCTGTGTAAGAAAAAAACCTTGACAATAGAAAAGGCACAGTGCCAGTTAGTTGGCTTCGCAGCTCTTGCCTCCGGCAGGGTGTCAGCTGGGAGTCCACAGATAATAATTTGTTGAGTATTCGATAGGAAGAGGTCACCACTGCTGAACAGCGTCCGCCAAAGAATGGTGTAAGAGGGTCCTATCAGAACAAAAAGAAGAACTTGTGTCAGAAACCAGAACATGGAACTCTGAACTTTCACTTACTAACTTCATATCAATTTTCCCATGATCGTGTTACATGTAGAGTCATTCAAATAAAAGCTATAACCTAGAAATTTGCAATAACCATTGCCATATCGGTAAGCTGCAGAATTATCTTCATTCCATGACACAACCTTCAAATGGTTTCTTCTAGGACGTTCTATTTGAGCATATGGTTTACTGAATGCAAAAGGAGCCATGTCAGTTCAAAAATCATTTTAATGCTAGCCTGCATTTATTGTATTTTTTTATGACAGCCAGTTTCATTCCTTGGTATTAGAATAACAAAGCAAAGCAGCTCAAAGCAAGGATTTAACCACAGGGACAGTGCATACACTGGTTTAAATCTCGTCTGTGAAACTGTAACGAGAAAGAAGTATGAGGTGTTTCCACACCGGCTGATTGATTCTGAGTCACGGAACACCAGCTGTTTTGATGTGTTCGGATTTGATTGTGATCAGCTGAAAAGCTCAGTCGTCTCCATTTTCTACCCTTCAAATGTGTGCGTGTGGCAAGGTGGGCTCAGCGATTGCACTGCAGTCACTTACGACTCCACAGATACTTGCTCAACACCTTCTAGTGTGGCTTATGCACCATAGGGCCTCACCCCCAAACATTTACGACATCGGATTCTACTGGCCATCAGAAGGGTGAGGAAACTTAACTGCATTTGCCAGCTCCATTCACTGTTGGTGTGCGCCCAGGAGGTACACGGAAAAAAACAAAAACCTCTGATTCTAATGTCTACTTATTTCAGTTATAGAATTTTGATCATGCAAGAGATAGAAACCAAATGTTCCATTGCTTCCTGGCCTTTTGGCTAAGATCAAGTGTACAAAACAAATGTTCCAACACCCCAAAACACAGAGGAATGAGCATTTATGACAGACGACTCACTGAAATCATTATGCTGTATTTTTCTGTATGAATTCATTTGACTACCCATAAATAAATCAACCACAGGATAATTACAGAGAAGGATTAACATTTGCCTTTTTTGTTGTGAGGGAGAGGAGGAAAAATAGTTTTAAGAACATGTAGCCAAAAGATAGCTCCCCATCAAAGCAGACAATACACTATCTTTTCCATCTCTTTCTACCTGGCTCTCCTATAAACAGTAGTGTTTGTTAATCAGACATTACTGAGTCAAATTGCTTATGGAAAATGCCACATGCATATATAGAAGAAAGGTAAAATTTCTTACATGTGTTAAAATAGCCTAACCAACTGGAAGAAACAGATTGCACTGGCCTTGAGCTCTATCAAGGGAACATATTCACGTTACAGATAGCTCAATATGTTTTGAAATCCCAGAGGGCCTTGCAGAACATTCAGGTGTGTACAGCTACTTGCTGTATGAAAAGAAACACCTGAACAAGTAAACTATTGGAGCATACTAACTGCAGTCTGCGATCGGACACTTTCTCCCAAAATCCAGGTCTCCCATCAAAGGAGCAAAAATGAATTTGGTCCATTGAGAAATCACTCAAGGGGCACTAGTTGTTCTAGACTTAGACTTATAAACAAGAAGTTGGGGTCATGTATTCATATTGTGATGCAGGCTCCTCAATGAGATTGAAAGTTCATTGTGAGGGGTTGGGGTCTGAGCTAACCCACCTAAGGGAGAGACAGGTTACCTGTAGTTAAGGAAGGTAAGTAGGTGCTTAAACTAGCCAACGGTGTACCAGTGTATAGAATTGTCTGTGATGAGCCAGGAACCACAGCCAGGCCCTCGTGGTGAGTGCCTTTACTGGGAAAGGCTGTCGGCACACTCACATGTCTCCATCACGCTAGTGACAAACCATGTCCCCGGGGGCAGGAAAGGCTGGGCTAGTATTTTGGTGACAAGACTGAGACTAGCTTGAGACACCTGAACCGGTGTCACCCCTCCCCTTCCTCAAGAGAGACTGAATTTTCTCATCAAAACAAGAACACAAATAATACTTTGATCCCTGGGACATAATTTCTAAAATGTGTGGTATTGCTAAATGAGGCTACCAGACAGAGGGAACTGGATATCATTTTTTTTTATTTGAAAATGTATCTTAACTTCTTAAAAACAAAGTAGCAAATGAACTTTTGAAATTCAAAATTTGGGGACTTATAACCATATGCTGCATCAGATAAAGACTAAATTCTGAGTCAGCCATGTCTTTGGGATGCAATCTTGGACAAGTTATTTAAATTCTAGGAAGGGAAGTTGCAGAGATAAAGCCTCAAGCCTCTCACTTATTAAATGAAAAAAAGAATAACTACATTCACTTCACAGGAGTAAACAAACAAATCACAAAAAGCTAAGGACAGAACCTGGCACAACTAGAAACATTAAAACAGTAGCTGTTGGGGTTGTTATTATCATGGTGGCATTTTTTAGTTGATATGAGTTCTGTTAACATTCACTCGTGAAGTGATGTTAGTTGTCATTTCAATGTTAGCTATAGTAAAACGTTTTAGACAACTCTTAAACACTGAATGAAAACATTCTTGATGATTCTAGTCACTGCCAGAGAACAACAGGCACTGTGAACCAAAAAACTGAGATGGATACAAATAATCGCACCAAAATACTTTTTTAAAGAAAAAATGATACTTTCTTTCCTAAAGGCATGTCCCTTGTAATTTTTTAATGTCAAAGACTGGCATGGGAATTGGAGAAATTTATTTCAGCTCACTCAGGATGTTCACAGGTAAGGAAGGAAAGAAACATAATCTGGAGGAGGAACAGTTAACACTAGGGTCTTTGTCCTAAACCTTCAGCATTTCTGCATGACCTTGGATCTTTCTGGAATTTAATTTTCCACATTTGCAAAAGAGAAGCTGAACTAAATGATCTTATAGTCTGTTTCTCCCAGGTCTGACATTTCTGCTTTTCACAATTATATTGAATTGATTTTGTTGGCTTTTTTTAAGCTATGAAAAAGTACGCACTGTTATTCATTCCATAAACTATATAAATGTCTAACCACTATCCTGTCCAACTGAAACTAATATAAAATAATATTGACTGTCAACTGTAACTAAAAAGAAAAGAAATACTTAGAAAAGATCAAAGGTTTAAGAATGCCATAGGAACATAAGAGAAGCATTTGGCATATTTATAAAATTTAGCATGAATTTTAACATGCGATGTTTAAGTTACGTTTCTTGCCTCTTGAAGTTACAGATTTATCATTCTAGCTAAAGTACATAAAAGAAGTGAATTACTGAGCACATCATAGGTTACTTTAGTCATTGAGGTGATATTTGTGAAGAAAAGATACCTGATATTTCTCTACTTTCCTGTTTAAAGCAAGGGTTTTAAAAGCAGTTAGTATTAGTATAAACCTGATGAACAGGGAAGTCTATCCTACCATTGTATCATAGTACCTAGAACAGACACATAGTTGTCATTCACAAAATATCTGTGGACATTTGTTTTCATTGTAATTAACTTCCTTTTTTAATATGGAAAATTAAGCATATACTAAGTCAGTCTATAAACATCTGGGTTCCTTTACTGTTTATGAGTCACAATCATTTTGAAAACAATTCCACGATAATTCTCTACAATATCTGAAGTATTTACCAGACCCTCAGGCCGAATGTTCTTCACCTTTCTCGAAAAGTGTACGAGGATACTTTAACTGCCTTTGTGTACATTACTGGAGAATAAAATTCTCTTTTATGAGGGAGATAAACGCCTCCATAATACCCTCTGCACTTATAAACCTGGGAAGTGATGTATGAATGATTGTGAACGGAGTAGGGTTGTTTCTTAATGAGTTCATTCTGAGTAGTGTTTGGTAGTTGCTGACTCTGCCAGGAATACACATCTAATATAACAGGGGGGATGTCGTCTGGTCACAGTTCAGGGATCCCTTTCTTCATCAGTCTTCCCCAAATTCTTCCATCCCTTCCTTTTCATACAAATCTGGTTTTCAAGGGAAAGGCCAGTAGAGCAGTTCACCCCAGCTCACCCTGTCCTATGCTGGGATATCATGAAAGAAATGCAGGGCCCCGAAACATGAAGAAAACCCCCCGTTATCTGTGGTCATTAAAACAGAAGTAACCAAAATTTGAACTACAAATTTCTTATCGCGTAACCTCTCCAGACAGACTCCCTATCTTCCCACATATGTTCACACATATAAAGGTACCACGATAACATTTTTGTATATAAATAAACATGAGCACACAATCAGTCACAGTTGTTGACTTTTTACACAATGTGTTAAATACTGCCTCACAGATCTGTGTCCCAAAGCAAAAAACCGGCACCCTTCCATCCCTGACTCCCAATGTTGTTTACATCCTCCCTGTCTACTGCTTCCTCTCCTGTCTGAGCTGCATACACATCTACAGGCATCAACAAGGGGCAAGTCACGGCAGAAATAAGCAGGAACCTCTGTACCCAAGCTGTGCCATGTGTCATCTTGTCCTCTGCAGAAAGTTAGGTGAGTGACCCTCTGAATGTCTGATGAGCTGACCTGTCACCACTATTAGCTCAGGGGGAAAAAAAAAAAAAGACAATGCAGAGTAATGATGTAAGGTACATGTTTAGGCAACTGCTACAGATCTGTGTCAATTTCTGCACAGTTACAGATGTGTAGCAGTGTAACACTGAGGCTGAAAACAACAGGAATGGGTTATATCTGAGGAGAGAAGAACTGAATAGTGGCCAAGCACAGATGTTTGAAAGAGTAGGGGTGACAGCTCCTGGGCTAACGATCTAAAATAACACAATTATCTAAGATTTAAAAATGTGGGGGTGTTTTGCTCTACTTTAAAAATAAAACTTGTGTTTTAAAAAAATATAGTATTTCATTTTTTTCAACCTAAAGATACATGAAAACCACTACAAAGTAATAACTATGATCAGCACGGCATACCTTAATCAAGAGAATACACACCTCACAAAGGAAATTTTAAATGGATGGAAGCAAAAAGGTAAAAAAAAAAAAAAAAAGAGGGTGGTTAAGATTCAGGCAAGCGGTTTTACTAAATCAGCATCACTTTTTGACCTGAAATCACTTCACCGTGCCGTTTTGTTCCAATTATTTCTGTTCAACTAAGTGGCAAAAATTATTTCCAACTAGAAAGTTTATTATTCATTTAACCTTAACAATATCACTTTACCAAAACAAATTCATTATTATAAATTTTTCTTGGATTTCCTGTTCTACTTACCAACTCTGTGAAACCACTTTTAAAAATCAGTTCAAGGGGAAGCCGGGATGGCTCAGTGGGTTAAGCGCTCACTTTGCAGCCCCGGGGACCGAGGATCGAATCCTGGCCCCGGCCCGTGCGGACCCATGTGCTGAACTGGGGAGTTCCCCCAGTTCAGTTCTCTCTCTGTCTCTGTCTCTCTCTCTCTCTCTCAAAAAAATATTTAAAAAATTTTTAAATTAAAAAAAAATCAGTTCAAGTAACTATCATACTCTTCATGAAATGTTCCATCCCTACCTGAAAACAATGACTAAAAACTCCTTCGTAACAAAAACATTTTATGCATCAGCATACCAATCATTAATAAGCAAAGGCAAACCTTCCAGAACCTGCCCTATACACATGAAAGGCAACATGCTAAAAACATAACAAGTAATATAAACTATGTCATATTCAGCCACTTAAGATTCACCCACAATCACAAGAGTAGTTTGAAACATGTGCCTAATTACCAAATAATTTATATATGCTAAACTGCTTTTTAAAAGGCTGTGTTATAAGCAGTCTAGAAGTAACTTGAGCTATAAAGTATGGATGGCAACTGTATTAAAATAAAATGTATTACTACTTTAGGTTTTGTGGTACGTAAATTTAAACTGGAATGTGTTCTTGCAGTCCAATATAAATAACCAATGGTTTGTCTCAGTTAAAGATTTCGTATCATCACAGTCTCTCTAAATTATGGGCAAGGAACAGCTGCTCACGCTTGTGTGTCTTGAGTTGGCATCAGAAGTAGGTATCCTAAAAGTGTTGTGAAATATACTTACTGTATATTTCAACACTAGCACACAATTTATTGCTATTGGTAGTGCTGGCTTAAAGTTGTGCATCCCTTTTAAAATGAGTGCACTTCACAATTAGGTGGAACACAATGACCCCAAAATAAATTCAATTGTTTGCATTTTCTAGGAAAACGTTGGTAAAAAGGACACTATGTGAGGACTGTCACTGTACTTGACAGAAAAGTAATTCATGAACATCCAAAGAATCCATAGGGGATGAGTGCCAAACACCCCTGGAATCTATCTAGTGTTCCCCATGATGTTTTGCTGGCTGATCTATAAAACATAACAGTACAAAAAATCAAAGTTGTAACAATAACAAAGTAGAAAAAAACATCTCCCTGTTGGCCTATTGGGAGTAAATTGTCATTTCTGAGACCACTTTAAAGTTGAATATATTTTGACAAGCTACATATATTTAATGAATACTTATGAAGGGTGAACAATGTATATACTTAAAAGTAGAAATCAGACCACTTCACAGCAGAGGTTAAGAGGGTGCTAAGAAGGTATTACCCCTACTTTAAGAGACCCTCCACTCACTAGTCCTTGTGAATAGTAGGAAACAAGAAGCATGCTCTTTTTTGGACATGCCGTAGGTATTACACGATATTTTTTTTAAGTCGATGACAAGACTGCTTCCTGATTCATCGGTTGTCTTAGTGAAAGACCTCCAGTTGCCCTTCTTTCCCCAGGACAGCTGTCACCTGTCACCATCAAGGTCCTTCACTGGGATTTATCTCTGTACACAAACTCAGTCTGTTTTGTAACCAGTATAATAGTTCTTCATTGTTACTTATACTTATTTTTAAAGTAGAGTCATTGCATACATTTGGGAGAGTGCTAAAAGGGGAAAGATGGGTTCTAATGTCCCATTGTGAATGAGCTGATCAATGCTCCCACCACCAAGAGACAGTGGTCTGGGACGAGCATATTAAGAGCTGTGTCCACTCTATCCCGACCACAACATATAAGCTCAGTTATTAAGGGCAGTATCTCTGGGATAAAGAGAATGTCACCTCACTACTGAAGAAGGTAATCGCCTGACTCTCTTGAGGGATATAAAACAAAAGAACATAAAAAAAGTCCCCAAACCCACTGCTCCTCGTGTCTGATGATTCCTCAAGTGGTAGAAACACAAGATGAGTAACATACCTGAACTGGAACAGAGATCAGAAAAACCCAAGGCTGTCTCTTCATTTAAGGACTAAATGGAAATCTATAGAATCCAAGTGCAACGGGCAAGGTCACACCGCTAGTTACTGCTAGGTCTTGGCATGGCTGGACGCAACAGATAACTTAAAGTGTCTGTTAAATATTTCTCATGCCAATAATGAAGATCTCTTTTAATATGTTATCTTTGGGATTTACCACCTTCTCCAAAATCCAAGAAAACTCGAGTTACCGGTAATCTTACTCAAACTGTTATATGACCACAACTTAGAATTTTCAACGTCGGAAATAATCAGTTTCCATCCAGGAAGGTCAGGAATGCAGAATAAAATGGTGAAGGGGTCTATTGTTTAGGATAGTAGATTTATATGTGATTAATAAAATGGACAGCGAGCACTATCTAACTTTAAAACTGCCTTTCACCCTTCTAAATAACCCTAGTGATCAAAAAATAACTTCCTATCAGACTGTTGTTACACGATAGTAGTTTCCCTACTGTACTGTGACACTATAGTGGTTAACTATTTCTTCTAATCTGAATAATGGCCCATTGAATGTTTAAGAAATGGGGTACCAATTTGAGAAAACATCTTAGCGTATAACATGTGTAAGTCTGGTTAATTGATTGTTGATACAAGTCTTTCAAAATGACTGCCCGCTCCTACTGTACCCATTATAATAATTCTAGATTTAATATTGACTTTTTTCAGCTTTTATCACAGAAATATACTATAACTTAATTTGTTGCATTTGCATACCACTGAAAGTTTAGCATTAACTTCAATAAATTTAATATTGATAACACAGCCCTCTTCTTTTGTATGTAAAAAGATATAATATTTTACATTTTAATTATAGAGTCTGGGGATGCCCTGTGATATGTGACTTCTCAAGTAAAGAAACTGTGATGGAATCCATTATCTCCCTGGGTCAGATAACATTACAACCACAGACCACAACCTCCTACCGTTAACTGGCCTAAATATTCAGGCAGGGGCCCTGGAAATGAATCACACAGCTTGTAGTGTGCATCTGGTTATCAGACATGGAACAAAAACTTCTCTAAGTGGATTAGAGTCAATTTCTAGTACACACGAATAACCTCCATCATGGGTGAAAGGAATGAAAAAGAAGAACAATAGTTTATAATTAACAAGAAGCAGCCTACGTCCATTAAAAAGAAAACGTTACAAAGCACAGTCCTGAGCTACTTGTATAAAAACGAAACTGTTAAATTACAAAGAGTTCTCCTGTATACTTTTACAAGATAGCAGCAACAATTTTAATTTTTCATTTACCCTTGCACTTATGTTCAGCCAGGTATGACTTGCGTGACTTCAATAAAAAGGCATCATGTTTCCATAAACTCTTTGCAAACAGCCGAAAAGAAATGTTACCAGAAGGTAGGTGTGTAGCATTATCTGAAAGGAAATGTATGGGCAGATGTCTGCATATTCATTTGCATTGATCATTTTGTCACTGAGGAGTCTTGTGGAAGGGCCAGGGGCACAGTTGGCAGGGGTAGCTTTCTGCAGAACCAACCAATTCCCAGAGGAGGCACTCCAGTACTGCTGGTTACAGCGTGATCCACAGTGCCTGTCAGAGGCTGAGGAGGTGGTCACACGCAGGACTGGGGTCACATGCCTTTGTTCCTTGGCTCAGCTCCCCTTTAGTGCCCCATTGAAAAGTAACTGAGTCTTTTGCGCCAAGGAGAGAAGCTCCTGTCACAGCCACTTTGCCATCAAAGAAGGCACCTTCGTTATTTTAGAAGTTTCTGAAACTCCCCACTTAAGCTTCTTGAAGCCCTCCACGCAAGTTTAAAAAATAAATAAATGAATGAATGAAACCACGCTGGTGTGTGTGAGAGAACCATGGTGTGGCACAAACAACTACTAATGCAATAAATGCAAAACCGGACAAAATCGAGGAAAGCCTGAAATCACAAGAGCATGAATATTGACCCACTGAGCAATTTATGGAGTCAGCACTTTAGAAAAGATTTTAAAGAGATCTGTCAAAAAGTATTGGACTAGACACAAAGATGTCTTCACATCCTCGTGTAAGTGCACATTCTGAGAAGTTTATAGCAGCTTTGCCCTCAAAAATACCAACATGCAGAAGGATAAGAGCCCAGGAAAGGCACTGTGCTTCTGAGAAGGCACAGGGGCCGATTTTCAGATCTAGGAAAACTGGACGGTGGCCAAAGCAGTAGGCTCCCCACCCTCTCTTGTTCATTGGACACTAAGAAAGCGAGAGTCAATTCAAGGGTAAACTGCAGGAATATAGATGCTTTACAATGAGTCTTTTACAAGAAAGGGGGAAAAGCTCTTTGCCATTAAATCAATAAAAGTAGACTTAAGCAGAATTGTGAGCCTGTCAGCTGACTGTTAACACAACGCTCATGACCTATTGCAGCCCTTAATTACAATAATATCTCCCGTTGTAAGTGTACAATGCCCTTTTATTAAAGCTGCAGATCCTCGCAGCTTTTAGCAGGGTGCTGGACAGCACTACTCATCACTGTTCCTTTTATTTTTCTTTCCACAGACAGACTTTGAGCTAGCTTGACTAGATAATGCTACGAACGTTAGATGCAACCTAATTGCTTCTGCTACTCCACTCCATATTAAACACTAACCTGTAAGATTTCCAACAAGTTGCCAGTTTGACTACTTGCCTCAATTCTTCTGAATTTTATTTCATACTGTTCCAGAAATAGTTCTAAGAATAATGAAAGGAATTCTTAATGTATTTCCCTTTACATATGTAACAAGTAAAAAGCTTGGGCACACAGTGTCTAGTTCTTTGGGAAAGAACTAATTCAGGGTGAGTTACTGAAAGCTTCCAATATAATTACTTTCTTTCTTAGTTCTTCCCCCAACTTATCAACTTGTCTTTATAAAGACACTTAAAGTTATTCAGATGTTGCTGGCAGTATATCGATGAAAACTTTCATTAAAAAAACAAAAAACAAAACAAAACACACACACAAAAAAAACACAAAGCTGCTGCTGCTCCTAACTGCTCTTAAAATGTTTTTATGATGTTAATCGGACTTTTAAAATAACATACTTTGTCACTCAGCAGGATTGACACATCCGATGTTCCTAGTTTTCCCTAACGAAGTCCTGTTTATGCACTTCCGCAATAAACATGATCTGTTCTCCTGTCTGGTCACAGGGATTATGAAAGGCGAGTCCTACTTAAAGATCTTTCACTTAATAAATAATCTAAAGAAGAGGGGCTATTTCTTGCACAATAAAAGGCGTTTGAAGTATACTCATGTTTCAACTTGCATATTTCCAAAGCTTTGAGACGCCCGGTCCTTAACGCCTTCTTCAGAGGTGCCCATGTGCCCACAGCTGGGTGAACTCATCGCCAATCTTCACTCACCTGGACAACATCTAAGAAATCCGTAAGGTTCACGCTCTAAAACGTGCAGCCAATACAGACAACAGGCCCTTGCTCATTAATCCACGCTGCGAGGTCGAATCCCAGCAAGCAGCCGTGTGTCATGTGCACCCACGACGAAGTCATCGCTGCCTTCCGAGCAGCCGGGCGCGCTTCCCCCGTGCACCCCCAAAGCGCAGCCGGGCGCGCTTCCCCGTGCACCCCCAAAGCGCAGCCGGGCGCGCTTCCCCCCGTGCACCCCCAAGGCGCAGCGGGGCGCGCTTCCCCCCGTGCACCCCCAAGGCGCAGCCGGGCGCGCTTCCCCCCGTGCACCCCCAAGGCGCAGCCGGGCGCGCTTCCCCCCGTGCACCCCCAAGGCGCAGCCGGGCGCGCTTCCCCCCGTGCACCCCCAAGGCGCAGCCGGGCGCGCTTCCCCCCGTGCACCCCCAAGGCGCAGCCGGGCGCGCTCCCCCCCGTGCACCCCCAAGGCGCAGCCGGGCGGAGGGGACGCAGGACTCCTGCGTGCACCGTCGCAGCAGAATGCTAATGGCAGCAAAGGGCAAAGCACCCTTCGACGAGTTCCCCCTTCCCCGCAGGTGAAAGGAGTCTAGCGCAGACAGTAAGGGACTCCTGCACAGGCAGACGCGCACCCCCTTCCAGTCTCAGACCGCTGCAGAGCCTCGTGGCGCAGCCTGCGCGGAGTTTCGCCCCCATCCAGTCCAGGTCAAAGGCGGGGGGCACCAGTGCACCCCTGTGAGGACGGCGGTGCAGACCGTGTTTACCGCTCACTGCAAGCGCACCGGGGGCTGCGCTCACCCTGAACTCGCGTCGCACCTGGTGGCCGCCAGCACCGGGCCAGGCGCCCGCAGCTCGGCTCGCACGCCCGTCCTGCCCAGCAGGGCGACGTCCCACGGCCACGCAGCAGTAACTTAGGGACGCCGGCGAAACTCCACGCGGATCCCCCCGCCCGCCCTCCGCGGAGTCCAGCTTCCCAACGCGCACGGCGAGCGCGCGCCGTCCCCAGCCCCCCGGCAGCCAGACACACTCACCTGGGGCCTCGCTGCCCTCCCCGCGGCACCCGGCACCTGCCACCCGGGCGCTTGCATCCGAAGGGGCGCGCGCTCAGCGGCCGGGCGCCCGCGGGCGCTCCGGGACCAGGTGCGCGCAGCTCGGCGCGCGGGGCTGACTGGCGGCGCCGGCTAGGCACCCGCTGCGGCCGGGGCACGGGAGCCTCTGCTCCAATCACAGCCCTCTCCGAGGGGCGCGGGCGCGGGGCCCTGCCCCGGCCGCCGGCGCCCCCGGCCCGCAGCCTCCGCCGGCTGCCCCCCTGGCGGCTCGGACACTAGGTCGGAAGCAGCGGGAGCGCGTGTCCCGCTGGAGCGGAGGGAGGGCTCCGGGGCCCGGCCGGGGCGGGAGGGAGCGGAGCCGGTGAGCGTGGTCGGCAGCCGCTGAGACTTGGACACTTCCCGGAGACCCAGTGCGGGCTGTTGGAAAGGCAGCCACTCCGCCGGCTGGCGCGCGCACACGCGCGCACACGCGGGCGCCCCTCCTCCACCGCCCTCCTGGCAGATCCGTAGGGATGGAGTCGTTGGCAGGAAAATCCAGGGGAGCGGGGCAAGGAGGAGGGGCCGCAGCCCCATCCATCTCCCCGCCAGGCGTTTGCATCTGAAAGCGCGGGGCGAGAGGAGAGTTTTGAGCATTTTCGAAAGCGCGCTCCCCACCTCCCCTCCCCAAGCTGTCCTGGAAGCTGTGGCCAATGGAGCCCCTGAGGCAGGAAGGCAAAGTCATAAAACTCCGCAGAACTTACAGTTTGCTTGCGTGATCGTTTTGCCCTTTCAATCTCCTCGGACTGCCCTAGTGCTACTTTCTTTAGTGGCCGAAAATGTCCTCCCCTGCTGGGCTCTGTGAGGCAAAACTTCCGAGGCCTGTGATCTAAGCGCCGGGTGGGCGAGAGGACCCTCTGGAGGCGGGGAAGCGGATCCGGTCATTTGTTGAGAACGCGCCGCAGCCGGGGGAGTGGAGCACGCTTTGTCTTCCTCGGCTCCGGCGCGTGAGCTCACCTGGCGGCTGGGGGCCCGTCCTGGGGGCGAGGAAGGTAAAGCGATCGTTGCCAAGCGGATGGTTTAGCATTTTTCTCCTTCTGCCGGTGGAACTCACCCGGCTTCTTGGCTCCATCCGTAGCGGTGCATCACTGGAGCGCACTTGCTTCCCCCCAATCCATCACCTCCTATCCATTTCGCTTGCATTTTTTTTTTCTCTCTCATCTAGTTAATATTTAAAATTGAATTCTATGCTAATAATTGTAGCAGCAAACAGATTTTGAGCTGTTGTTTTGCTCCAGATACACCGGGCTACTCGGTGCACTTAACGTTGCTTCCTTGTTAATGGTATATACGGCCAAACCCCAACCTCCCCAGCTCCAGGCCTGCTGCGCCGGCCATTGCACGGTCCATTTCCACTCATCTGCCAGCCACCCCCCAAACTCACGTTTAAAACACTTCCTTCTCGCCAATATCACCTTGGATTTCCCACTATGCACTTCTCTTTCTGGGGCACCATCTTCTTCAGGTGTCCAGACATTAAGCCTTGGCTTCATCAGTGAAGACTTCCATGTGTGTGCGTGTGTGTGCACGTGCGTGTGTGTGTGTGAAAATCCCTACTTTTCTAATATACAGTCTATAACTTCACATTTTTCTTGTTCTAATGAAATTCTCCTGGGATGGGATCTGTCTTTACAATTGTCTTGGATGGAAAGCTTCCGGAAGGCAGTAAGTGATATTCAGTGTGATCAAGACAAAGTGCATGTGTGGCTCCCAGGAAATATCTGTTACATAAAGAAGAGAATATTTGTATCTGGTCAGCAATAACAGCACTCTGAGCACGCCAACCTGTCTATACCCTGCAGGCTGACAGCCTGGGTCTTCCATCTGTGAGACGTGTTGTGATCAGGAAGCAGGTACCTGCAACTCAATTGTTTTAATGGAAGGACATCACATAAGAAAGGGAAAAACACTAGAGATCGCGTTCTGAAAAGTTAGTTTGGTTATACCTGTACTTTTCCTCAAGTGTTCCATGCTTTTTTCCTCTCCTTGTTTTCTGTGCTGCATAAAGGTTTATCTCAGTTTGGGCTTCCATCTTGACCCAGACGGTACCATGCTAACTGCCTTCCTTTAAGACAAAAAAAAAAAAAGTTTCTTTAACCACGACCTGACACAGATCCTAGATGAGGTGCAATGAGTTCAGTGAACCCGAGTATTGGTTCTGGTTTGGCGTTAACAAGCTTTCATCCTAGGGAGAGGCCTGGGTTCCCCTCCATCTACAGCACACCGGGTGGAAGGCAAAGGTAAGTAAGCACCTGGGATGGTTCAGAAGGTAACTGCGGGCAGCATCTTTATCTGAGGATGTCACAGATGGTCTCTCTCTGAGGACAGGGCACGGAAGCTGAGATAGGATGACCAGAAGGCATTTGATTTGTGAAGACCTGAAAGAATACTGACCTGGATAGAATACACAAGGATGAATGTCTGCAGAAGGAAAGCATTGGGTGCATTTAAGAAACAATACTGCACAGGGGGAGAGTCCAGACCGGTCAGGTTGCAGTGATGGGCAAGGGACAAATCTTGCAGGGGGGGCTGCTAGGTCTGGAAGGTGTTTGTATTTAATTCTGAGGCGACATCGCAACATCGGGAACAAAAAATAAAAAAGAGCTCCGCAGGTTTGTACTGTGGTCAAGTCTAGGGACAAGGTATGATTTATTAGATCCTTTCTCCTCTCCCCCTTCTTTTCCTACAACCTTTGGTTGATTAGAAAACCTAGTTTACTGAGAAACACACATAAAAAATTACCACATAAATCCTGAGATGCTGCCAAGTGTTTAAGATTCCATGAAATACAAATGTAAGTCACAACAGCATCCACTTGCTTAGGAAACTCCATAATGTGTTTCCATATGATTTTTAAATGTATCTCTTAATATTTCTTTTCTTATGTATAACAGTCTAATTGAGACTCCCTCAGTTGAAAGTTTTATTATATTAGTGTCATCTAAGGCTATACACAACATTGATAGATATCCCTTTCCCTACTTTAAAAAAAAAAAAATCCTTTCAACTTTTTACTCTTGATTAAATCAATAAAATCAGCTGTAGGAATGAATCAGAAAAGGCGGAATTCTGTCAGAGTTTCTGTCAGTGCAGAAAGTTATTTCCCCACATGTTTTATCTACCAAAGCAGATTTGGTGCAAGTAAGACATTTCTGATGGAACTACTGATTAGATTATTCTCATACGCATTCCATCTTGATTTTATTCTAAAACCAAAGACAGGAGTTGAGTGTTTTGTTAGCTGAGGTCAGAAGAGAGCTAACTCATTGAAAACTAAGTAGTTCTAGAAATTCTGAGCAGTTATGGTGGGAAAACATAGATGTGGCAGAAACCATTATAAGAAGCACTCACCTAAGGCAAGCCCTCAGAAAAGTTGGACTGTTCTAGTTTCTTAAAGAGTGTCTCTCCCAGTACAAAATGGTTGATAAAGAAATATATCTTTCCATTCTTTCCATTATGTCAGGCTTAGCATTTTCCTGAGGAGGCCTATGTTCTTCGATTCATTTTATCTACTTATGTATGCTTCCATTCTGTAGGAAAGAACGGCCTTAGATTTCCACATATATATAATCAGTCACTAACTTAGTAAATATTTACTGAATCCTGCTGGGAAATCCTTGGACTAGGAGATGAGAACATGAAGATGAATACAATATAGTTCTTATCTTCAGGAACCTTCTCTTCTGTTGTGCAGAAGAGGTGGACACATCTCCGCACACCACAATAAGCCCTGAGACAAGGACACACAAAATGTCAAAGGTGTGGACACAGAAAAGAGACCACGTGATGAAGTCTTAAAAGGGAAAAGAAATGTTTGGGATGTATCATGAGGACAAGGAGTTCCACAAGGGTTTTATGGGGATGGGGGGAGATAATTATCATAATTACAGCCTTTCTCAGTCAGCCTTGGACTGGAGGTGAAGAAATGTTTAGGAAATTACTGCAGAAATCTAGAGGTGAAAAGTCTTGGCCTGGATTCTAAGATGTGGTACTAATGTATGGAAATCCCTGGGATGTAATCAGAAAATATGAGTAGACTTAAAGATTTCTGCACTACGATTATCAACAGGGGAGCATAAATGAACACTAACAGAAGAGAGACACGTGTTCATTAGCATCATGCCCCCCCCATTTCACTGGTGTATCCCTCACAGAACACTAGACGGGAAGACCCCATGGCCTCAGAGAACACAACCATTCTGCAGTCTAGGATGTTCCCAAAGATCCCTGTTTCATTATACAAAACGTCAGTGTGTCCAAAGCTGAACACCTAGTTGGAGATTAGACTTCTCCATTAAAACACCCTGAAGATATTCACAGAATGAAGGAATGCCAAGGCATCACAGAATTATTTAGAAAATGCAAGAATGCCTAACAGGGTCTAAGGCATTTTTCTCCTTAAAAGGCCTTCCAGGTGAGGGCGAGGGCACCAAGACATTCAGGGACCTCGGTTATTAAGAGCAAAGACCATCAGCACTCAGGAGTCTACGGTGACAGACACAGACATCCCCAGGAAAGATTTCTCTGAGATTTTCAGTTTGTGCTGTCCAAGATGCCACTCGGGCTCTAAGATCACAAAGAGCTTAGTCCTCACCTAAACAAACAAACAAACAAATACAGAAAACAAACAAACCCTCACAGAAAGGGAACCGACACAAAACCACCACATAGTAGGGCGGAAAGCAGATGTGAAGAATTGATCTTTCCCCTCATCTCAGCCAGTGAATTGGTGCTGAGTATTAATTCCCGTCTCCTCCAGATACTCAGGCCCTGTTCTCAGGGCTTGAAAGTCTCTGAGACTTTGTGGGTCCTTGTTTAACATTTTTTAAAAGAAATCAGGTCACATTTTTCAACATGTTTTTGGTTTGTTTGTTTTGTTTTTGTTTTTGTTTTTTGCTACTGTTGTTTTTCTGAAGAACAAACTCAAAACAGATAAACGTCCAAGTTGAACTGGGTATGAAATGCCAGAGCTAGGGACCATTTACTTATTTGCATAGCAGATGACACTACTCATGTGCCATTGAATCTCTGAATTCACAACAATTGGATCACAAATAACTTCTACAAAGCAGTTCAAATCAAAATTGTCAGGAATAATATAGCATAGCGAGACCTGTGCTGTCTCTTGAATTATAGCTGTTCCGTAAGAGCCTTCTACACCCATCGAGAGAAAGAACAATAATGCAAATGTCTGCTCAACATCGCTCTATCACTCTGCCATAAGCCATAGAATCTCTTGAAAGGAGTGGATTTTCACAAGAAACACCTTTCAAAAATATTTATTGATGTGTGCTGTGCACTAGGTTTAATGGTGTACATTGCAGGAGCTACAGAGAAAAGTTAGGCCAAGGCCTCAGGGAACATTCCAGGCCCGTTCATAACTATAAAAAGGGGAGAGATGAGGCTAAACTCAGTGAGAGAATAGCCAAAATGAGGTATGGCATTTGAAGGAGAAAGATAACACTAGTTTATGGTTCACAAACCATAAACCAATGTGACATTTCACTTGGATCTTAGACATGAACTGTACGTATAAACAGCAAGAGATGGCAAACTATCAGGAGACTATTCAGAGAACTTCAGTCTCCACGAAGCAGAGGGATTTAATGGGAGAAGTTTGTACAGATAAAATTAGATTCTTACTGGTAATCTTCTACTCACCTAGACAGAAAGGGGGCCCACTCAGCACGAATTCTCTCATCCCTCTTGTATCTGGGACACTCTCCTTAGCTTGTGCCCACAGCACTGTCTCAGTGGCAGCAACCTGACTGCTCCACACACATAGGTGCAGAGTGGCTTGCTCGGGGACCGGCAGGTTTTATGGCTAATGCCCATCAGTTCTATTGAGTGCCCTTGTAATACACATAAAATGTGCATGGAGGAATGACCCCGCTTCCGGCAGCTGCACGATCCAAAAGGACAGCTCTCTGAACTCCATGACCTTCAGGCTAAGAAAAATGCAGGTGGGGACAAGAGGGAAGGATACTAGACACCTTACGAAGAAAGACACATGAAGTGAGCCAGTTTCTCCAAAGGAGAATTTGGGGGAAGGTAATCATGCTTCATAACATACATAACAGCCACCCTAGCTGATGCTTGCAGTTTAGAATAGCAGCGATCTTTCTATGAACTTGAACTACTTCCTGTACAAGGGTGAAATCTGACACAGTCATTGACTCAGGAACTGTAAGTGGTTCCACTTTCCATGTTTAGGTCTGAATGATTAAAAGGGAACATAATGTGCATTTCTCATTCAAACTCTAGCAAAGGGGTCACTCTAAACCCCAAATTAAGGGAGGACCCCTCACTACAAAAGATTTTAAAATCTACCATTCAGACTGATAATATATTGGCACCAACAACAAGCAGACCTCATGAACAAAATAAGACACACTTATTTTCTAATGCATTCATCTATTTGAAAATAAGTTGTGGTGGAAATGAATACTCATATGCCTTGAGTATTTACATTTAACGATGACAGAAAAAAAATTTTATAGTAAGTAACATAAAGATCTTCTTCCAAATACATCTCTGGATACAAATAATGGTCTGAAAGGGTTAATGAGCCTCAGTAAGCAACTAAATTACCCCTAGTAACTGAGAATAAATGAGCTCAATACCTCATGTATGAAATGACCTACATAAAACAGCTTTGAAGATGCTTAAGCACAGTCCCTTATTTTATCAATGATGAAGCTGAAATTCAGAAAAATAAAGGATTCAGTCCATACTCTCGTGACTAAGGTATGGTAATATGATGGTAATATGAATCAAAACCCGGGATTGAAAGCATGCTGGTGGGTCAGCCTACAATGTCCAAAGCAGGATCCTAGGAAGCCTAGATAGTCAGATATGAGTATTTAATGTTTCACATTTCAAATACCAAGAAGGAATAAAAACAAAATACTAAGAAGGACGTTTTTGTTTATATTTCATACTTTTTCTAAGCAATGGTAAAAGAATTTGGTTGTAGCCTTTCTCATTTTTAGTTTGATTTTTTAATAACTTAGGCAGTAATGAATTTATAATTACAAAAAAAATTAGATGTTTTTTCATAAATAATTCTGACTCTCAGCATCATGCCTTAAAATTTTATTAAAATTTGAATGTAAATTGTAATTTTCATTAGGAGAATGAGGACTGAATGAGTCGTTTAGTTTGGGGTAAAATGCCTATATTTTGGAGACTATTAACTCAAATGAATAGCTCAATAGCAAGAATGTCACCTGATATTAGAGCCCATATTGATTGATAATTCAGTTCCTTTATCATATGAAATAGCAGTATGAAATACCACTCCAAAGTTAAATAATTAAAAAGAACTAAATGCTTATTTAACATATAGTTATGAATAAAAATAGTTCTATTACTTGTTTGAAAAGCATTAGGTACTCTTTAAACAGTTAAATATTCCTCTGTAGATTAAGACAAAACATATCCTTCTAAATTTCTGAAAAATAGCTCCTTTACCGACCTTACAAATTTGTCTAGTTTGTGTCTCATGCTGGAACAAAAAAGGAGCAAAACATTATTTCAGGCATTCTAATTTCTTGAACCACATGTGCAACTCAGTGCTCCCTCGATCCCACACAACATGCAGACACATTTGGTCCACATGGTGTTTTTCTATCTTGTTTTGTTTGGTTTGGTTTGGTTTTGTCTTCTAGTATTTGTTACTGGGAGAGTATACATACAAGTCTCTATATCTGACTTCTCTTCTACACACAGAAAATCAGACCACACCTAGGCTGCATTTTCATATTACAAAGTACCGGTATGACTGAACTTGAGGACTTCTAGTCCCTTGAGATGGGGTGTGTACACATCAATTTACCATAGACAACGTGCTTCTTAACATAACTGTCAGTCCTGTACAGGTGTATACATTCAGAATCTCTAACATCGAAGGTAAAATGCCTTAGTCTGCTTTCACAGCTGTAAGACAATACCATAGACAGGGGGCCTTAAACAACGGACTTTTATTTCTCAGTTCTGGGCACTTGAACTCTGACATCAGGGTGAGATCCCTCCTCCCAGCTTGTAGAGAGCAGCCTTCTTGCACATTTCACACAGCCAAGGGCAAGGCCTGCTGTCTTCTTCAGACACCAGTCCCATCACCCAGTGAACTCATCCGAATTCAATTATGTCCCAAACGCCCCACCTCCAAATACCATCACATTGGCAATTGGGGCATAAACATGTGAGTTTAGGGGGGAACACAAACCTCCAGTTCTTACCATAGATACAAGAGCTGTCTGGAAAGTATCCAGCCGTGTAACCATTCTCGTTTATACTGACAATGGCTGGATTTTTTTCAGACAGCCCTTGTTTACAAGTAGGCAGATTAAAATTATAAAGATTTTTTTATTTTTTATTTAACCATTAGGCATAACTGGATCTTACATTCTTGTGTGGGAAAGTTACCTGTACGGTGTATTTGAAATGATTAGAAAGGTCAATACCTGCCCATCTGCATGGTCACATAGCATGTGACATCTTAGTACCACCCACAGGGACACAGCTACTTTATCATGTGTGAGTCTGCAAACGACTGAATTTTTTTTTAATTTCTTCTTTTACTTATGCTGTCAATATTCTCCATGTGAGGCCTATGGATCTAAATGAGATCTTAGTCTTTAGATAAATCTATTAGAAGCAACAAAATCAAAATATGAATCATTCCGTTTCATGAAGACTAATTACAAAATGCTCTAGCAATTTCAGCTGCCTTGTGTCTTCTAATGGGATGGTCTAGATGGTGATTAACACCAGTTTGTTAAGGATTCCTTTCTCTGATTAATACAGCTATTTCCATTATGCCTACCATATTCTTCCATATTTACAACACATGAGTTGTATATTTCTAAATTATTCTCTTTCTGCTGAATTTGATTTATTATTTTTGCTTTTGGTTTAAAAATAGGAAAACTTGATCATTAATGAGAATCAGAGGAGGCATGAACACAATATTGTACTTTCATATTTTTAATTGCACATATGTAAGTAGGATTGGAAGTATAATTATGCAGTTAAACTAAAAGAAATATTTTTAAAGCCTTTGAGGCATTAACATTTTAACTTCAGAATAAAATACACTATACCCATTTTAACTAGTAAGTTTAAAGGGCGTTTAAAACAATTACAAAATATATCATGTGTGAATATACTATGTTTATACATGAATCGGACTCATTATATTTTTTGAAGAAACATGTAAGATTGTATACTTAATACAATCTGTACAAATCATTATCTTAATAGATATGTATCTATATCTTTAGATTTTACTTTCTATATATTATTTCAAAATTATGTGAAGAATTGCAAAAACATATAGCAGGTCAAAAAAAGTATAGATACTGGCCAAAGTTTTTGTTTGTTTCACTGTGTTTTGTTTGTTGTAAGAAACAAGGTTGCAGGAGACATATGTGTATCAGCTGTATCACGGCTTATTTATAGAAGGGCTGCCACGGTTGGAGTCAACAAAATAGCTCATGAAATACATCTGGCAAAAAAAACAGGTAACTGTCCCTACATAAATTACCTAAATTCAATGGTGGTTGCAGCCTAACTTCAGATAATTGGAGTAAGTTGAACAGATCAAATTCAACGGAAAAAAATCATCAGTGTAAAATACTCATTTTCACCCAAAAGAAGAAGAAGAAGAAGAAAAAAAAAGTAAGAATCTAACAAGTGCTCTCTAAGTTGTCTGGCCTTAATATAGAAGTTAACAGTAAAAAATATTCAGAAGTAAAGGATGAGAAAATATGTAAAGCAGAAATTCCTCCACACTTCTAATTAACTGAGTTTAAGATTGAGGTATTGAGAATAAAAATGCAAGGAGGGGAGATGTAACTTTGTCGCATTAAGTTCATTAAGCACTCATTGGAAAGAATCCCCCCCGGCAGTTTCATGAGAGAAAAAAAAGCAAACACAACTTTCCGCATGCGTGTTCTGACAGCAGGCACAAAGCGTTCCTCTGTGTATGGGGAGACATGTCCACACTCCTTCCCGTTGAGGGCTTTTATTTCACCCCTGTCAACAGGAACTCAGTCCTCTTTTGAAAGGTATTATCCTCAGCTAAGACCCCTGTGAAAGGCAACAGATGTTCCTAAGACTATACCAGCCTGTCTGCTATCCTGTTTCATTTTTAAAGGAAGAGAAAAAAAGAATGAGAAGGGGGGAAAAAAAGAGACCAAGGCTAACTATAAACGTTGGCCCATTTTGCACTTGAGCAAATCTGTTTGCACACGCTTCACTGGCCTGGTTTAGAAAGGGCTGGACCTTTCACATTCAGCTTGCTGCCAGCCTGAACGTGGTGCTCAGTGGGCCTCATGCCTTCCACACGAAGCAGCTGCCTCTAATTGCCAGAACAAATTGAGGTGAGTCAAGCCACCAGTGAGGCCTAAGTATAACTTCCATTCACTGGGAAGGGAGGAAAAAGCTCAGAACAGACCAGCTAGGGTTGCCCACAATAAGCCGTAGGATTAGATTGGATACACTGCATATTAAGACATGTTCATATTGAAAAGTAGGCCATACGGATATAAAAAAACGACAAGATAGTAAGATGAATGACAATACGGAAAAACAGCACTTGGGTATTTATTAAGTTACACCTAATTATCAATATATGACTTTGTCTTCCTGACACCTGAGGAATTCTTAATGTCATTTAGATAGATTTAAAAAAACAAAAACAAATAAAAAACAAACAAACCAAACTCTTTACCTAAAGAGTTTCACCCAATATCATGTGTGAATATACTATGTTTATACATCAATCGGACTCTTTATATTTTTTGAAGAAACATGTAAGATTGTATCCTTAATACAATCTGTACAAATCATTATCTTAATAGATATGTATCTATATCTTTAGATATTTTAAATATTAAGATATTTAAATATTTTAAATATATTTAGATATTTTAAATATTTTAAAATATTTTAGATATTTTCTAATATCTTTAGATATTTTGTATTTCATGTGCATATGACATGCACAGAAGGCTAAAGACATTTATAAAGAAAAAACACTCATTACCGGTAAGTAGAAAATGATTTTAAGCAGTGATGGAAAAGAAAAGTATGATCAATTGTATACTGATTTAAGCATAGTTATATGAGAAGTATAAAACTAATATGATAAATTCATCTCCCCCAAAAGAAGTAAAATGCTCAAATAATAACAGAAATTAGTTACATAAAAAGCAGCATAAATTGATTTAAATGACACTATCATTTTAATCAGGGCTAATGAAATAGTTAGACACTTCAATGATCTCATGTTTAACTTTTAAAATAAAATGTCCTTAATGCATTTGTTGAGATAAAAACACTAGACACGCATCTAAAAATAGATGAGGTTCTATTTCTTCTTTGATGGAATTATATTCTTTAAATCAGTAGCATCAATTCTACCTTTTTCAATTCCCCAGATTTATTATTGTGTTAAAGTTCAGGATAATTATTCCATGAGCTTCCCCAGATCTCCCATTAACGTGTAGTGGTGAGCTTTTTATGTTAGAACTTTTGCCTCAGAATATTTTTCTTCTTATCCCCACTAGAACTGCTGTTATTGAGGATAGGTAATATTCCTCATTCAGATTCAAAGAATTTAGTAGAGAGTCCTGCATAGTATATGCACTCAGTCCGTAAATGAGTTATGTTTAAATATTAATTGAAACTACTTTGGTATACAAGTATAATAACATCACAAAAAATAAACAGATGCAAATATATGAAAGACACTGCACAGTTTTCCAACTATCATTAAGTATACAGCACATGTTTTGACCATGGTAGTCACCTCCTAAATTACTAGGGACAAATTATTTTGTCAGTGAAAACTCACTGGCCTTTGCTTTACTTAAGTGAACACTGACCTTTAAGTAAATTCCATGGTCATTTGAATAAAGATTGGCTCTACTGTTTCAGAAAAGATGATCCAAATTCTCAGTAGTATTTAATATTGAGCTCTTTCTTCACGTGGCGTCTATATTTTGTTCCAATGTGTAGCTCTTTCCATGGCTAGCTATTTATATATTCTTAAACTTGCTCCTTTCCTAATATATCTTAAAATTGTACTATGCCAAAAAATTATGTCACTAAAAGTCTAGAATTCACATGGACTTTGGAATTAAGCCACATGTTCTTTTGATGTGAGTTACATGCAAATAGATGTATTTCTTCAAGATATGCATGCTATTAATGATGAAAACAGGAAATTATATTTTTGTTTGGGAAGTTAATTACCTTACTGGTACTGGTGTTAATAGCTTCATACCAAATATAAAGTCAGTATATCGATTTGTTAGAATTAAGTCTGGAGGGTGTCTGGTAACATGATGAAATTTACAGTGAAATTAGCAACAGGGAAGTTAGTTCATGAGTTGTGGAAATTAAAGACATTTGGCATAGAAGAAATGCAACTAATGATATATTTCGGGGGAAAAAATGGTTATCAAATGCATCCCTCAAACCACTGGGGGGCAATATATAATGTAAATAGAACAATTTTTCAAAAAATCAGGTGACTTGTACCTAGTAAAGTAAGACAGAACAATGTATTAAACATTTATAAGTGTATTTTTTTAGAATACCACTCAAAGATTAATAACATTTTTAATCTGTGTAACTCTAAGCAAAAGGAAGTGAATAAGAGAAAATGAACCTAACGCTAATTAGACATCATATGAGGAAAGAGCATTTATTGTTACAGTACATGAGTTAGGGAATTACAGCAGCCATCAGTCTTCATGCTTCAGGGCAGAAGCTACTCGCCAATGGGGTCAGGAAGACATTCCCTCCGCCCTCCAATGGTACAGTATTGTGAAATTAAGTATATTATGGGAGCTTTACTTCTCTCAGTGAAACATCTGGCATAGGCCAGCAGACAAGCTGTAGCCTCTGTCAGCTGAGGACAGGGACTCCATTTGTTCTCACAAAAGTGTTGCTTACAGCAACTGAAATTCTCTGGTCTTTATGTCTATGCCATGGCCCACTCTTCAATTCTTAAAGAAGTTTGCATTTTTCTTGAATGCCCAAAGGAACCAATTGGACATAATTTGGAAATAGATCCCAATTATTACTGACTTTTTATTTGTCTTTATTGAATAAATAATACCACATGTAAAAAATAAAAACTATCCACAGTGACAAGCCAGGTCTGGCAACTGTCCATCAATCCTGGTCGTGGGCTTATTTCGTGGGCATTTGAGTAGAGGACGTTTTTTGGCTGCCTGTGACTACACAAGGTCAGGGCCCAAGTTCTCCTCAGCGGAATGTGAGCAGAACTGATATGAGTAACACACACCTTTCTTGCTTAAGAGGAAAACCTTGTGTGTGTTCTTGTGCTCGTCCCTTCCCATTGTCTGAAAAGCTCTTGACCAGAGCGAGTGTGGAGGCTGCGTGGTACATATGGCAAAGCCACTATCAGCCTGTGTTATTGTGTGGTTTTGCTGCTCAGAACTTGCTCATCTTCCCTGCAAGAGTACCTGAAAGACAAATAACCGTCTGTCTCTCTGGTCCATTGCCTTTTGATTTCTCTCCATTATCACGGTGTTCCTACCTTCATGCATTAACAGTTTTCACTTTCCCATGTTCTGTTTCCCTTTCATAGGAGTTCAGAGTCCCTCAATAACTGTAGCATAGTGGAATTATTAATATTTACTTTTCATATTGAACATGTGTTATATACATAATATATGGAGTTTAAATTAATTGTTCCAATTTGTTTTAGCACCACCTTTTCAAGATCCTCCTCCCTCTAATTTGCCCCTACTAGATTGAGGTGTGCATCACTAAAGTATCTGCTGAAAGTCAGTACAATGGGGAGGCCATTTATTTCACACAAACTATAGTATTTATATTAGCAGCCAAGAAGACATGTAAGCAACTTATTTCTTGCCCATGATCTCTATGGTTTACATTATTGGAGTGAGTTACACTGGAGCATCTCTGTTTGGATTAGACCTTAATAATATACTTTATACAATCACTGATGTGGTAACTGAAAGCAGTCTTAAAAGCGGGGCTGATTTTTACCAACTGAAATTTGCTATGGGGTTTAAAATTGTTTTTCTAGACTTATTCACTCACATGCATATATTTTAATTTTAATTAATTCCACTTTAAGAAATTTAAAATGTACTATTTAATTCCACATGATTTATAGCAGCTGTCTCCATCTGTAGAGTGTACTCAAAGGAAGTTTTTTCAGTAAATGAAGTCTGCACCCAGACATCTCACTTTGCATACCATGGGGAAGTCAGCATGACTGTGCTCAGTGACAAACCCCAGCTGAAGATAATCAGAAGAGAAAGAGAAATCCAGTGTAGCAATAACAGAGTAGGAAGTTGCCAATCTGATTATATGTATATATATTACATAGATATGTATATATCATATATGTAGTTTATATATAGTGCCTAATACATAACTCACATTAGTATTCTGTTATACATCTATTATGTTATTTTATTAGATATATATTTTCTCTCTACTAGAGCCTTGTGTAAGCCCCTGTGATATTCATCTGGCCTAATATTTCTGCTCTCCTCAGAAGTTTATGGGCCTCCGATAGAAGTCATCATGGCACAATTGCACAAGTGTGCAAGAATTTTGGAAAGGTTAAATGACTAAAAAAAATTCTCATTACAAAAAAATAAAATAATACTGAAAATTATACATTAAAAATAAGTGTTCCTCCTCCCTTTTGATTATCATCCCCTCTACCCAAAGAAAACCACTTTTAACACCACGACAATTTCTCATAGACTTGAACTTCATTTTCTCTCCTTACGGGATAGATGTTCTCAGCCAAGACCCAGTAATTCCACAATAACCTAAGCACCGCTGAGGTCACCCGGCCAGAAGGTCACCCTGCAGAGTAAGCTAGCTTGTGCTGTGTGGCACGCTAAGTGTAAACGGCCTAAGGGAGTTGTTCCAGGAAGTTCTGAGAGGGATCTTGATGACAGAGAATGAGCTCTACCTTTTGGCACCGGTTCATTTTCGATTCACAAAAGAATCATAATGAAAACGCGAAGGTCAATCTCAAGATTGGTCCAGTACCCCCAGGTCTAAGTAGGGTGACCTATGCCCTGGTTTCCTAGAACAGCCCTCTTGTCCCATTCTGTTCTCACGTCGGGTATGGGCTCCATGTTGCTCTCAAAGGAGATCTGGCGTTCAACTCCGAATCATGTGCTCACTCTGGTTATGGGACAGTATTGGGTCCATCGTGATACCATGTGGATTATCTATTACTGAGCTTCCCCCACCAACAGCAGTGATGACTGAATTTAATTCACAGAAGTTTCAATCAGTAAGATGTTGGGAATCTTACAGGAAGACATTTCTATCTGTCTCTGAGAAAGTGACTAGAGAGGCAGCCTCAAATTCATCCTGGTTCACAGTTGGCTCTAAGTCTTGGTGGCTTAGAAAGCTGATGCATGCAGGAGCAGGGGTGATCTCACATTAGCCAAGCTCAGAAAGAATGGTACACACCGCTTTATCAATTTATAATGAGCAATCTAATTGGAGAGGTAACCAGACACTCCACCTGCAGGCCTGCCAAATGGGAAGCCAACCTGTCATCAGGTTGTCACTTGGCAAACATTAAGTCAGAATGGGAACTGTTAGTGATGTGATTTAAAAGTGTCAAGGCATCAGCTAAAAGAGATTCATACGTGTCTACCCAAGTAGATTATTGTTTAGTACTGTGCTTCTACTTCTGACAAACCTCTTGTTCATGGTAACACTTTCTGTCTCTTGGCATGTTCATCAGCTTTGTTTTGTTTTGTCTCCCTGAGCGCTGTTTTATCTGGGAGCTGTTGTCTTCTCCTTCAGATGGCCTTACTCTTGTCACTCACAAGCCATAGTGGGGTCTGTTCCCTTCGGAAGTCCTTTCTCCTCCACTACCCTCACCCTGAAGACTGCTGGAACCCTGAGTGGGGACATTTCCCAGTGGTTTGAGATGGAAAGATGGTGGGTCATATCTTATATAAAAGCCCAATAACTATCGTCACTTATATTGATAGCATACTAGAATTAAGCCATCACACAAAAACAAGGCTTGCTATCGGAATGAGGGGCACCTGAAATGCTTTTGGAAAAAAAAAAAAAATGTTACCAGTCAGTAAAAACCTGTAAAAGAGGATCGTCCTTAGAGTGCATTAAGAGAAAGGGGCTTCCTCAGATTCATCTCAGGAACCCACATGCATCTGCTCTGTTGTCATGAACTTCATTTTATTGCTCTGCATAGAATCGTATGCCATGTCCTACCACACATTAAGTAGGGTAAAGAGCTGTGTATTAGTGTCAAACAATATACACAATACATTTTTTAAACTATAGCATTCATCCAAGAACTTGTTTTTGTATTTGCTAATAAAGTCTACTTACAACAATGGTGGCTCTCTGGTTTAATTACCTTTAAAAAAATCACGACAGATTTTCCTTTCTATTTTAAATGGGGGTTATAAAATCAAGGGGAGACTTTGCAGCCTATTGTTTAAATCTTCCTATTTCTTCAGAAGCTCCCTTTTCTCACCTGAATTAACTGCAAGTCAGACAAGGAGGAACAAAGTAGCAGGTTAATACTATTGCTGCCTTTTAAAAATAAGATCACGTTTAGTGAGTGCTTACCTTTTGCAAGGCTATGACTGCCAGTCTTGAAAATGAAGGTGTGTGTGCCAGGACAGCAGGTAGAAGACCTGCTGAGGCTATTTCCTTCCCAGAAGGTACTATTGGCTTGTGTTCTTATCAGCCCAGAACTCGGCAGCCCACAGAGCCTTTGAAACCCACCTTTAGTTCCTCAAATAGTGTTTCTTCCCATGATCCTCCTCCAGGCACATTCTAGTCACCTGCAGCACAGGATACATATACAAAGCCATGAGTCCTCATCTGAATCGGCCTCCAGATATCGATCGTTCTTCTCCCTGTGTACCTACAATATATTCTTTACTTTCAATCATTCTCCAAGCCAGCTGGTTTGACTTGAGGGAGAGGAGGTGGGGCGTGGGGGACGGAGAGAGAAAGAAAGAGCCGAGCATGCTGGACTCATTTTCTACCTTAGGCTCTGCACTTCATTAGCCATGTAATTATTGCTATTTTAAGTATCCATTTATTCATCTGTATGAGGGTGATAATGTCTGTATCTCCTAGCGTTCCTGGAAGAATAAAATGGTACCAGGAAAGCACTTTGTAAACTCAGGGCACCGAACAAGTATAAAATATCCCTTTCCTTCTTTTCAATTTCATAGTCGTCATTGATGGCTCTGGAACATCCTTACAGTGACTCAGTTTCTGGGTAATGTTGGGGAGGCTGCATTTCCTTCCTCTGCTGCTTTACCACCTGCTAAATATATATGTATATATATGACAGAGTTATGGGGATTAGACTTGAGAAATATTTGTTTCATAGTATAAAACCCAGCACATTGTTTAATAAATGGGATTATTATGATGACTGTTATTATTTCCCTAACGCCTCATTTATTTTCTGGGTTTTTTTGTTTTGTTTTGTTTTGGTTTTGTTTTTGTTTTTTCTACCCATGTCTTAATAACCCACAGCCTTTCCATGATATATTTGGAGGGGTCATTTTGTTCCTATTTTAGAATTGAATCATCTTGACTCATGAAGTTGTTACTGAGCAATCTTGTAAATTTTGTCAGTGGCCATAAATGAGGTTTAGAAAAAACCACGTTAAGATGTTGTTGTATCCATTCAGTTGCAATAGACTAGTGGAAACATTGACTGCACATCTGACTGCTGATGAAATTGTCACCTAATTTCTAATACTTTTTATAACACACTTACGTAAGCAAAATGAGATGCCTACAGAGAAGCTGAATATTTTGTTTACTTACTATATGTATTGTTATTGATAAATCCTTACACAATAAACAGAGGAATTAAACAAAAGGAAGCATAGGGACTTGCATCTGAATTACTTCATCTTAAAGCTGATACTCTTGACAATAAGCACATGAGGAGGAAAATTGAAAAAGAAAAGAAAAAAATCACTCAACATTGTTTCTTTTTCTAAATTAAATACTCTGATATCCCTGCTCCTCTCATTTAGAGAGTAAGGCTTGCCTCTCTGATGAAAAGAAAAACATAATTTTTTGTAAGAAATCTAGAAACATCACTTAAATGTACTAATTTCATTTTAACCCTGATATGTTTGTGGTACTATCATTTTCAGTTGTTATTTCCACACATGTTCAGACATACATGAAAAAGGGAGCCTTCTCTTATATTTGAAACTATTTTATTTTAAGATTTATTTTTATTGTTTTTTGACAGGGAGAGACAGAGAGAAGGGGGAGGGCCCAGAGCCGTCTCCATAGTTGACATTAGTTTTCCATATAGTTTCACTCCACAGGTGGGCACAGGGCTGTGCAGGGCAGGAACTGGGCCGGGAGCCTCCCACATAGGCCCCGGCAAGAACCGAACTGGGGGCACAGCCCAGTTCAGCATGTGGGTCCGCCTGGGCCGGGGCCGGGATTCGATCCTCGGGCTCCGGGGCTGCAAAGCAAGTGCTTAACCCGTTGAGCCATCCCAGCTTCCCTGAACTATTTTTAAGGTTATTTATTTTTACACATTGTCTCTAGTCAAAAAAATGAGGGATGAAACTTTTCATTGCACTGGACTTTCAGGCACCAAATTCCTTGTAAAGACTACTATGTGATACTACACTCTACCTGAATCTAACATTTGTATAATGTTCTCATTTAAATTCTTCATGGATACAAGCATTTTCCCCAATCTAAGGAAAATCAGGCGAGGCGAAATCTTGCAAGAAATTTAGAAGTAGAAAATGGCTCATCTGTTTTTAAACATTAAAGCTCACTCTCCCCCTCCTTAAACGCTCCAGCTAAGGGCTAATTCCTGCTCATTCTCTTTAAGTGATTATAGATACTAAACGGCCACAATCATGTTTCTGCATATGAATGTGGTGTTTGATGAATATAACTACAACAATCACAAAGCAACAGAAGGAAGGAGAAAAATGCAGTAAACTATCATTTTTTAAATTACCACATTGAAGCAAAATTATAACATACACACTCAGAAAGACAAAAATGCCCAGCAAACAAGATCTATTTTTAAGAAAATTTTATTATCAACAACAGTAGTAACTTCGTATTCTACTTTGTGTTATACAAATTAATGATTGTGTTTAGTCCTTAGACTGTGGTGTGAGCGTGTGTGTACGTGCACGCATGCAAGCATGCGTGTGACATAGTCTCCTTAACATGTATAAAGACATATGCAATAAATAAAAACATTACAGAGGAGGTATGCTAGATGTTGAAAATTCAAACCTTCATTTAAAATCTGAATTTGAGCCTTTCAATTTGCTTTGTAAAAAACAAAGCAAAGAACTTGGGCAAACACTTTAATTTATCTCTATTACGTTTGCCAATGAAGTCAGTGTCCTCTTACAAAGTGTGCACTTTTGCCCCACCCAGTGGCCACCTCATAAATAGCCACTTGTTCCCCTGAGAAAATTTCGTGCCTCGGTAGGTAGGTTTGGAACTAGATACATAAAGACAGAAGCTGTCTCTGTGGCTGACCTTCGTACATGAGTGTAGAGTCTATCATTTCTGTCAATGACTCTGCCATCTGCACTGAGTTGGGGGACAAAGCCATCACAACACCAGGGCCACCCCCAGATGCTTCTTCGTGCAAGAAGGTCTACATAGTCAGCGATGCATTCATCCAAACCATCCTAAGGAACAGGAGACATCCGTACATCTAGGGCAGTGACAGTGGAGTGATGACAGGTAGAGGAAAAAGATGAGAAACAAAGTGACAGAGTACAGATCTTTAAAACATGGAGGGTTGTATTTTCATTGTTTAATCATTACTATTGCGAGAGAAATGAAAAATTAAGTATAGTACCGTAACTGGGAAAAGGTACAATTTATACAAAAATTCTGTAGGTTGTGTAATGTAGAGTCTCCGTTAACTGGAACGCAAGCAACTGGCAAAATTTGCTTGAGTGCCGGTTGCTTGAGTTCTGGTTAACGGAGAGTCTACTTACATTTATGCAGCATCTATCAAGCACCCTGGGTGGGCTCACCGAGACTCTACTGTATTATTCTGTACTCCGTGTCTCTCACATGCATGCATGTGTGCACAAACTCAGAGACCTAAATTTGCAAGCAATACTGAACCAGAAGAAAATAAAAGAAATTAATTGCACTGATAGAATCATCCTGTCAGGGGTTGGAGGGAGGTATAAGAAGTCTTACTAAGATATCTAACAGTGTTGTTGTTTTTATTGTGAGAGGTATTTCTAAAAAATTTTCAATTTATTATCTCAATTTAGGAAATTATTTCTAAATAAATTAAATGGTTTTTATAAAATACTTTTTCAGGTTCCAAATAATAAAATTAGAATAAAAGCAATACTATGTGTAAAACCACCTTAGCAAACAGAAAAATAAAAAAAAGAAAGGGAAAATCTTGTCTTTTAACTGTCTAAGATAACAGCCAGAGGTCTATAAGATGTCAAATTTTTTACCAGCGTAAATATAATTTTCTCACTTGCGATGCTTTCAAGTCTTCTCAGAACATGAACCCTTCTATTATTTCTAAATATTATGAGAAGATATGTTATGTTTGAAACTGAATTTCAAACATTTTCCTTCATGCTCTCATTCAATTAATTGTCCATGCTTTCTTTAAAGAGTGGTTCACTGTACTCTTAAGTGTTGACTTGGTCCTAGTGAATGAAAGGACATCTGCATGCCCCATAAGGGCAGGCGGTGTCATCACTGAGAACAGTAAGTACAATTGATTATGACAGGGTAAAGGTAGAGAGAAGCTAAGGTTTTGTGGAAACATAGGAGAGAAGTCCCGATCCCAAAATAAGCATACTTGTGGCTGAGTCCTAACAAATGTGCCCTTCAAATTAAATCACTGAGAAAAGGGAGAACCCTAGGTAGAATCTATATGTCATAAATGATGAGGTCTTTTTGGTAACTTGGTTTCCAGAAAAATGTGTGGTTTCAAAGTCACCTGGGGTCTGAAATGCAACCTTTTCTGGGGTCAACTAGATCCTCCCTTTCTGACTACATATTCATGTGAGGTTGGATTTTCTTTATAGTCTTCAAACAAAACAACATATCCTAACAAATAGGATGTAGAAGTAAATATGAGAATCACTGTGTCTTTTACTAAGCCAGACAGTCAGTAAATGTGCAACAATGTAAAACAATGACAATTAAAAATATATATTATTTCACACAAAATATATTAACATGATTAGGTCTTTATTGTTTTTATTAGTTAATAAAAACAAATTTTAAAATTTTGTGTTTGAATTTATAATATAGTAACTGTTAGTAGATAAAGTTCCCATGTTATGCAATAACAAGTTAATGAAAGCTTTTAAGGTTCTCAGTGATTTTAAAATATGAAATTGTTCTTGCACTCAGAAATTCATTCTCCAATATAAATTATTTAATCAGTTATGCAAGTTTATATTTTTAATGTTTTTCAAAGTCACAATGCAAACATGTCAGACTTTCATAGAAGATAATTTTTGGTTTTGTCTCATTTGAAATATTACATGAGAGGAAATAATTGGTTAATTGCTTCTTGTCAGTATATTTCTAAAAATTAAAGATTTCTAATGTTGTTGTATTTAATTTCTAATTACCAGGTTTGTTGCTATCATTGTTTGCTTATTTTATATTTTGTTGGATTGAGGAATTTTTAATTTTTGTTGAGGCAAAATATATGTAACTCAAAATTTGCCATTTTATACATTTTATATGTACAATTCAGTAGCACTCTGTATCACAAATTTGTACAAACATTACCATTTCCAAAACTGTATCAACAATCCAAACGGAACCACCTGGTAACCTCTCCCAAGCACCTCTAATGTACATCCTATCTATGATTTGCCTAGATATTTCATTTGAGATACACTATGTGTCTTTTTTATATCTGGCTTATTTCACTTAGCATATAGTTTCAAGACTCTGTCAGAAAACAAAACAAAAAACAATAAAAATAAATATTTTTTTTTAATGGTGAAATTTTGATACAGGTTACAACATGAATGACAGAGAGACAGACAGACAGAGACAGAGAAAAGGGGGAGGGCTCAGAGCAATCTCTATAGTTGTACATCATTAGTTTTCCATATAGTTTCACTCCAAAGGTGGATGCGGGGCTGCGAGGGGCAGGAACTGGGCCGGGGGAGCCTCCTGCATAGGTCCCAGCAAGAACTGAACTGGGGGCACACCCCAGTTCATAGTGTTCGCCAGCTGCTCCATACACATGTGTGTGCACAATACCTGCTAAGGGGCTGAGAGGCAGGGCTGGGTAGCTGCACAGGTGCTGAGAGCTGAAACAGAGTGAAGTTAACTGCAGTTTTCCCTCCAAGCCTTCCTTTGGAAATTGCATGCCTTCAATCGACTCAAGATTTCCAAAGTACTTACCGTAGATAGATTCTGCCAACACAGTTACGGTATTGTCTGGCGAAGTGTCTACTTTGCCATCTTGCCAGAATTCTCCTCATGTATATGTTCTTAATTATCACATCTTTTTGATGAGTTAACACTTTTATCAACATGAGATCCTTTTGCCTCTTGCAACTGTTTTTCACTTACAGTCTATTTTGTCTGATATTGGCCAACCCAGCTCTCTTTGGGGTACTATTTCCATATAATGTTTACGTTTTGTGTGTTTTGTTTTCTTTTATTCTTTTAGTTTTAATCTATTTGTACCTTTAGACCTAAAACAATCTTGTAGACAGCACATATTTGAATCATTTTTTAAAAAATTCTGTTCTACCAACCAGTGCCTTTTGGTTGGAAAGTTTAATCCATTTCCATTGGGGCAGTTAATGATAAGGACAGACTTAACATCTGCTATGCTGTGTTCTATGTGTCTTAAATATTTATTTTGTCCCTCATTTTCTTTATTAATGGCTTCTGTGTTTAGTTGAATGTTTACTAACTCTCTTGATTCCTTTTTCATTTCCTTAGATGCATACTTTAAAAACATTTTATTTGTGACTTTAATGGTAATTACATTAAGCATCCTAAATTTATAACAGGTCAACTCAAGTAGATACCAACTGAATTTCCATAGTATAAAAAATCTATGCAGTTCTGCTCCCCTGCCCTACTTTCTGCTGTTGTTATGAAGTATATCATATCATACCTATATCTATACCTAGCATATACTATGCATTAAGTAACATAGATTTGTGATTACTTTATGCATATATCTTTTATATTCAGTAGAACTTTAAAAATCTTATTTTTTACTTTTACTGGCAGTGCAGTGTCTTATAATTTCTGTAATCTAATTTTTACAACATGTCTGTACTTTGAGAAGAATCAGCCATTCAGGATTTCTTACTGTGGACTAAATTTATAATGTTAATTGCCTTGTCATTCTTTTTATATAATCAGGTCTTAAAACTAAATTGGTCCTGAAGTGTTCTCTTCTTAGTATATTGTCTATTGAACATAATTTTACACCCACTTTTAATACCACCTTATTATACAGAGACAAGTGAGTTGAATTACAAAGAACCATGGAAATCTAAATATTATCAAAAATTTTCCATTTAAGAGAAAAGTGCCTTTAATATATTTTTGCAAGTTAAATTATTAAAAGATTAAAATGAGACAGTGCTATTATGACACCACTTATAATTACATCATTAACTTTCTGAATAAAAGAGTGTTTTATGCCTTAGTTTCTCTATATGAAAATTAGTAATTATGATGGATGCCTATTTAAAAGGGAAGATATCATCTCTAAATTAAAATAATTATTTTATTCTAAAATGTTATGGTATGCAAGTATATAGTTTTTAACAAGGTTTAAATATTACTGTATTATAATCTATCTTTCTTTTTTAAATATTTATTTTTATTGTTTTGGACAGAGAGAAAGAGAGACAGAGAGAAAGGGGAGGGCCCAGAGCAGTCTCCATAGTTGTACATCATCAGTTTTCAATGTGGTTTCATTCCACACAGGTATGCGGGGGTCTCGCAGGGCGGGAGCCGGTCGGAGGGCCTCCCACATGGGAGGTTCACCCCGGGCAAGAACCATACTGGAAGCCACACTCCAGTTCAGCATATGGGTCTGCACAGGCCAGGGCTGGGTTTTGATCCTCAGACCTCAGGGCTGCAAATGAGCACTTAAACCACTGAGCCATCCCATTATCCCCCTAAACTCTATCTTAAAAGAAATGTATAAATAAAAAACAATGCCTGATATTTTTATTATATAAACCCTTTTGTTTTTGACTTTTAACACACAAGACACATTCTGAAATAGTTTAAAAGCTGAGGCGATGTTTAAACTTGGTAGGCTCTCCCGAGTTCAGTGACCATAGAGCATCTTCTCTTGCATAGCACTTTCATCTGCTACATATTCCTTTTCCAATTCTGCAGTTTTCAGACTTACAATTCCTCCTTTAAGTCTGTCAATAAATGTAGGTTTAATTGCCAAAAGACTTCTAATAAAATACAACTCAATTAATTTGGAGTTTTGGAGGGGTGAGGAGTGTCTCTTCTGATACTTCTAGAATGAATTAGTCTTATTAGCTATTTGCCATTTGCAGAGGTACATAAAAAAGATCCTGATTGAACAATACAGATGAGTCAGCAGGAGTCAATACCTTACCTTGGTGTCTGGCAGCATCACAGACACCTAACTCTTTTAGACTTTCACTTTCTAATTGTTTGTAAAATAAACACACACACACGTAGGAAAATAAAATTAATACTGTATTTCAAAACCTTGGCAAATCCCAAAGATTTTATTTTTATATACAAACATAGTGACAGACAGCTTTTAAAAAGTAACTCTACTATTAATTAATATTAATAGCATTATTAAGAGGCATGAAAGGAGACGCACCTCCTGAAAAAAAAACAATGAGCTTGATCCAGCAGAGGGTATGTGAACATGAGTGCCCCGCCCACTCCAGAAGCAGAGCCCACCTAAACCCTGCGTGGGCGAACTGGGCAGAAGCAGCTAGATTCCAATCCAGCTCTCTGCTCAGACCGCAGCTGAACCCAGAGGCTGCCACTTGCTTGATCCTTGAAAGGACACAAAGTGCATTGCATAGCTGACCCAGTCATTCTACATTGAATTTGCCCCTCAGCGTTCATGCTGCACTTAATTTGCTCTTCTAGTTGGTCATTTACTTCAACTCTTATTTTTAATGCTGAATATATGAATTAACCCAAAAGGATCAGGATCAGATCATTTCCAAAGAAAATACTTTGCCCTTGATATGAAATCTATGATTAAAATTGGTAACATTTATAAGATTATAATAATTACCAGAACAAACCTAAACTTAATGGTCCATAAATCACCAGTAGAGAGGTAAAGGATGATAATACTAAACTTCCTGTTCTTTTTCAGTTATGGTTACCATTGGTCAAGTTGTTTTGGATTTCTAATCCTAATCCTCAAATACAACGTATTTATATATGTAGGTTTAGTGCATTGATCAGTTAATACATCCTATGACTCCATTTCAGGTGCTTAATTTCTCTGAAATTCCATTTCCTTTTATGTAAAGTAGGAATATTCTACCTCATTCATAATGTAGACAAGATTACTTAATCTTCACCTTTGCATTGAAAGCCACTTAAAAACCCGGTTTGTGGCATCACTGTAATGGGCTAGTACAGAGGAGCTTTTAAAAAAGGGAGAGACGGCTGTATTCCTCTTCAGGAAGGTGACCATAATGTAGTGAGAGGGGGAAAATGTTAAGTTAGCAGAAGACCAGGGTCACCTGGAGATTCTCATTAATGAGAGGGGAAGAATTTTAAGAGAGCTCACTCTGGAGGCAGATTAACTACACCCTATAAATCAATGACTTGTCTCCTGACACCTGGAGACCCTCCCAGACTTAAAAGTAACAGGATTTATCAAGAAACCTATAACAAGGTTTATCCAAAAATGCCTACATTCCTACCAAGATGCCCCCTCCCCACCTTGAGTCACGAATGGCATGTAGAATCTTAGACAACGGGATCACATGGACACTAAATAAGTATATAACCTGTAAGAAATATACCCACGGGGAGAGCATGCTAAGTGCTGCCAGCCCTGCATGCTCCACCGGCTAATAAAATCTCCTTCCTCTATCTTAAGAGTTGTCTCAGCATCTGAGATCCTCTGTCAGGCATCACTTCCTGCAACAGTGGGAAGTGCAGGAAACGCAGTCCGCACATGTGTGCATGGTAGATTCACACGTGCCATCACTGTGCAATATGGTGGCAACCAGTCACACATGGCTCCTCTCTAAGTGACATGCAGGTAGTTCAAGTTGGCATGTGCTCTAACTAAATATAAAAGACACCAATATATTTTTAAAAAGTAGAAGGAAGGATGAAGAGAAAAAAGAAAAAGACAGGTAAACATATTCTCCAATTCTAGTTTTATCTCACCAGATGCTTGACCTCCCATTCGATCTCTGTGCAATCACAATACAAAGAACTCAGGAAAACCAACGATCCATGTGAAGTCAATCGCACTGCTGATACTACCAATTTTGCATGCGGTTTAAGTAATATATATTTTTTCTTGATTCTGAAGAACAAGTCCCAAGCCCTTTACCCATAAACCAGTGATTGAGCTCCTGTCTCTGCTCATAGCACAGGACACAGAGCCCAGTCTCTATAATACATGTACGGCCTGAGTTTTCCCTCTCTGTACCTCCATGGCAGTGCCCCTGCTCTCACTGACCCAGTTCTCCTACACTTCCCAACCTGTACCCAATGCTCAGCTCACTCCCTGTGTCTTTCTCAGTCATTCCATCATTCCTGATGTTCATGAATGATATGAACGAATGATCTCTGTGCCTATCACTCTATCATCTGAATCTCAGCACACTCACTCTACTCATTGCTTCCCAACATCAAGCTCGGATTTAAGGACAGACTAGAGACAAGGTTCATGTAAGAAAACACACAGAGCTATTGGGAAAAATCATTTTTTAAAAACTTAACAGAAATGAATATTAGCCTTTTCGTTTCACCAATCTTATTTAGCATTAGGTTCCACTATGTGCTAGGCATTGTGCCATTGGGATTAGCAATCTAGTTTTTTACTCTTTTCTTTTCAAATGTTTTAGTGCATATATTTTAATTTTATTTGTTTACTTAAGTAGTATCAGTGTATTTCTTCACTACATTAAATCTATAAGCTTATTTTAACAATTCATGAATATTAGATTATTTCTATTTTTTATTACAAATAATTCTATAATTCTCAGCCTTATTATTACCATTGTGCATGTATCCTTTCTTATCACATTATTTCCAAGATGACATCCTGGTAGTTTAACTACTGAGTTGAAAGCTCTAAACTTCGGGGCATAGTGCCAAATAATTTCTCACAAGTGTTTATACATTTACTAGATGTGAAATAGAATGCCTATATTACTAAACATTTTACAGTCTTGAATATTTACACTAAATAATGGTATTTCATTTTTTAATTGTTCATTTGTTTGTTTTTTAATTGTAGTAAAAACACTTAAGATGAGATCTACCCTCTGGAATACTTTTTAAATGCACAATACATTATTATTAACTCTATGCACACTGTTGTACAGCAGATCTCTAGAACTTATTCATGTGATTCACAGCTGAAACTGTATACATGCTGAACTCCAATACCCCATCCCCAATCTGGGACAAATATCAGTCTACTCTCTGTTTCTATGAGCTCAACTTTTTAGATTCCACATAGAAGAGAGATCATAGAGTATATCTTTTTCTCTGTCTGACTTACTTTACTTAGCACAATACCCTCCAGTTTTATATATGCTGTCATAAATGGCAGGATTTCCTTCTTTTTTAAGAATATAATCCTAAGTAATTTCTACAAATTGATATTAATTTACTATATCCAAATAATTGAAATTTGTCAGAAACTTCTTTTAAAACATGACTTATGTCATTATCAATATCTAAGTACAGATATGTACATTTTTATTAAAAGTAAAATAAAAAATAAAGAGGAACCAACAAAAAACTGAATTTACACATTCAAAAGTAATCTCATTAATGGATTTAGTTAGCCTAAACAACTAATTCTACAATCATACCTAAAATAGCTAGTTAAATCAGTTAAAAATGTTATATGCAAAGTGAGTCAAAGAGTTTGAGTTAAGTTTTGTTTAACTGAGTTTCAGCCACAACAGATGAACCACTGTGGAAATACTCAATGCCTTAGATTCCTTATTGTTGACGTGGATACAATGGGTTCATTAAATTCACAGAGCAGTACTGTTGAGCCTAAAATATACAATTACTCAGACAATGCCTCCAGTGCCCTTTCAAGGATTCTCTCCATTTGAAAGCCACTTAACTTTCTGAAATGACATGATAACGTTGCTGTCAATTATTCTTGTATCTAGAAAAGAATTTATCAAAAGAAGTGCACTTGACAAATGAATGAAATACTTTATTAAATAACTAAATACATTTTAAGAAAAAGAGTAAAATTGGATGATAAAAAACTAAGCGGTGAAGTATGAAAAGAACATGACCACCACAGGACCCAGCTATTTTTAGTATTAAGTATAGTGCACTATTGCAAAACAAGAGAGTTTTACAAGACTTACATGTATACATTATGTGTGCATTGTATATAATAAGCAAGTAAGACATGATCTTGGAATACTTTGGAAAGTATAAATATTTTAGAAACAATACAATTCAAGCTCCACTTTGAAGATAATATATACAGTGGTATATAGTATAATGACTTAGTAACTTAGACTGGTTTTAGGCAATGGTAGAATATTTAAGTGAAAATTGAACAATTTCATCAGTTTTGTCTATGTTTTGGGCTATCAAAGCCCAAACCACCAGATTTTGAGAAAGTGTATTCAGAGGTTTTATGTCATACAGTCAATTTTTATAGAATGATCACTTACTATAAATGTTAGGTGTGCTTTCATTCTGAAAGAAAATAATTATTATTAGATGAATAAATCATCAGTTTTATCTCAATCACAAATAAATTGGCTAATTTTTATGTATTTAAAAAAGCACCTTTGCTTAAGATTAGTAGGCAAATTGTGAAACATATCCCTGAATCCTTTCTAAGATTCACAGGAGCTTTTAAATTATTTAATTCTTTTACTAAAAAAAGAAAATATCTACAGCCACAATAAAAGAATGTGTTCAGACTGGTGACCTCTCTTTTGGTGACATTATATAATAGACAATCAAACATTTTTTTTTTCTTTTGCACATTTTTATTCTTTCCACAATGCTCCACTTTGAGATCTTAGGATAAAATATTCCATGTTGAATGTACCCACACATTGCATTTATGAATATGTATATTTGATTTGATAAATGACATCTACTTTGAGGAGCACAGATATCCTTTGAGACATTTTTACAATGCTTACAAACATTTAACTGAAGGTTAAAAAGCAATGTTCTCCAAAGAAGATGGTACACCCACTTCTTATTTCTAAGGCTTCACAGTAGGGTGCATTTTCCCCATTCTTTATGTCACCACTCAATACACCCACAATCAGTTTAAAAAAAAATTCAAATCTGTAATTCAATCTTTAGAAATGTGGGATTTATTATGTATTCTGAATTTTCTACAATTTGCAAATCTGTTGTTATTTAAATGGATGATTTGGTACCTATTTATTTTTTAATAAAAATGTTATGATAAAAATAATCTTACTGCTTAATTAGGATGTTAAGTTTCTCTGTAAATATGTTGTCTCAAATATTTCTAGTCGTTGCATACTTAAGAACTGAAGTCCAAAGATGATAGATAATATATATGTATATATTATGTTTATAATATAAAATTAAATAAAATGTAGAAAATTAAATTTAGAAATATAGACTAATATCTAATAAAGTTAAATGATTCAAAATAAAAGAAAACTTTACAGCTACTTTATCATTTGGTTTTTGAAAGCCCAGTTAGACATATTTATTGTTTCTCTTTATATTAAGCCAACAATATATAACTCCTAACTAGAGAAAAAAGTTACTAAAATTTACATTTTATTTATTTGATGTGTATTAAATACTCTTGAATTAAACAATTATAATTGCATCATCATGTTTTATTTCTTAAATGGACACTTAGATTATTCTTAACTTTTCATATTATATGAATTTTGTTATAATACTTGGACTAAACATTTCAGTGTTTGCAGAGAAATCATGTTTCTTGTGAAGAATGATCTAAATGTAATGATGTTTTTTTTTAGGGCATGCACTATTTTCACACCCAGACTATATTGCGTTGACTCTACTAGAAACAAGAGCTGTCATCACCTAAGTGAGAGGGCATGTGTGTGAGGTTCCTGATAGTAGCTCATCTTTCTTGGGCATCCCTCAACTAACAAATGAATAGATAGATCTATCACCTCCTCAAACATTGGCCCCAAAGACACTTTCTCAGTTAAATTTAAATTAAGAATCTTTCGCTAGGCTTCCTCTCTCTCCTTACGTGGCTTTACTTTTTTTCTAGATCCTTTATCATTTTCTCACATGCTACATATTTATTATAAGGACAGAATATCAACTCCAAAAGGACAAATTGATGAACAACTTTTGCTAATATTCTGAACTAAACAAACTAAAATGCCCCTTGATGTTTATGCAGCTGCGCTCCTTTAAACTCTCAAGGTATCAAACAGCTGTAAGTGTGGTGGGCTACATCTAAATTAGAATTATGTTGTCTATTCATGTAATTATAAACAAATTTTTCCACTATCTAAATTCTAGAGAGACATTTGAAAGTCATGGCGGGAGATGAGACATTTTCAATGAAGGATCTTCCTTGAACATTCTAGAACTTCTAGAAAGTATCTTTCCTACTGCGTGTTACTGCTTGGACAAGAAAGACACTATTCCCTCTGCCTTAGAAAAAATAAATTCTAATATCAATACAGTGACATTTAAGTTTGTTGGTAGAAACTGGAATGTGTTCTCACCTGATGGTTGCTATTTGTCTTTCAAAGCAAGGTCCTATGCTGAGAGAAACAGAAAAGTTGGGATACATTTGGAGACAGTTTACAAGATATGACAAACTGTGTCATATCAACTGTCATATCACACAGTCAACTGTGTGGAAGAAGTAAGAGTATGAAAAGAAATATATATGTATATATAACTTTACATACATATCATATATATGCTTTATAACATGTATGATATACATGATATAAATATAGGATATACAAGGGCTGTCCAGAAAATATCCAGCCATGTAACTGTTCTTGTGTTATTGACAATGGCTGGATTTTCTCTGGAAAGCCCTTATATATCATTTATTTTCATAATATTGTGTGTGTGCATGTGTGTGTGTCTGTGTGTGTGTATAATCAAAAGCTAAACTATTCGTTTAGGAAGGAGCCATACTTTCTGCAATTATATAGTTTTTGTTTGATTGTTGCTTTTCGGTGGCTCACCAGACCTAGCATGAGCTTAGAGAATGCAACTATTGGGTTTATCCAGTTCTGAAATTATTCCAGTAGCCTACACCCCGTGGGAAAGAAAAGATGAAGTTATTTACAAAGTGAAGTCAAGAAGAGACCCTGGAGTTGGTGCTATAGGAAGTGACATAAAAAATTAAAAAAAGAGTCAGAGCAAGAAGGAAGAAGAACTCAGATGTGGAGGCCTCAGAGGTGTGAAAATAAGGAGTAAAGGCCATAATGGCGCTGAGCAGTTAGCACAACTGGACCATGCAGTCATGGGGGATCTTTTTTTTTTTTAATTTTTTTGTTGTTAAATATAATGGGGTGGCATTGGTTTGTAACAATTAGTTTCCAGATACACAAGTCCTCATCACATCATTCATGCATCGCACCATGTGCCTACCACCCAGAATCAGCTTCCCTTCCATCACCATACATCCGATGCCCACTCCCACCTCCCCCTACTACTCTCCCTCCCCATTCCTTCCCCCTCTCCAGGTAACCAACAAACCATTGAGTGTGTCCATAATGGGGATCTTTGATTACAGGATTTCAGAGAACTGAATAATCTTTGTAGGGAAACACTTTCTCTTCAAGAAGCTACTTTATTTCTTATTTATTGTCCTATACTTTTCTCTGTTTGTTTGTTTTGTTTTTTTGGTAAGTATTGTGTGGATTTTTTATTCTGTTATCTTACGTTGGAAGAAAGAGTTGTATAGCAGATTCAATGTTGAAGAAAAAAAATGTTATGGCTTATCCTGTGTTTTTTCATTGTCCCTTGGGCAACCTTCTCAGCATCAGGCAAGAATTGCTGGGCTGATGCCTTATGCTTTCATATTCGAGCAGCAATTTGGCAGAGTTCTGCATGGCTCAAGCCAGTGGAGGCAGAAAGACCATTTTAGCAGAAGCCACTTAACAACACTTGTTTGTTTTCTAAACAGAAAGCTCACAAGCGAGCCTGTGCAGCAGAGGGGAAAAGCAAGCAACCAGGACTTCTTGGTTTATAAACATTAGATTGATGCTATAGAGTTCCTATACCTGTTGCCTAGGTTAGGAAACACTCAACTCAGGTTCAACAGTTTCAAAACGCTGACATCTTCTGTCACTAGCTAAAAGAATTCAGAAAAAAACAAAAAAAAACTTTACTTCCCAGCAGGTACAATTACCGACACAACTATGGATCTTACCCATAAAGATTAACATGTTGGGGCAACGCCTCACCGGATACAATGTACCAATCCTAGTGTTTCCATCCTCAATCTTTCCTTTACAATTTTACATTTTGCATAATGGAAAGTACTTGGGACAGGATAGCAACCGGAAAGCAAGTGTACTCTGATCCTCTGAAAATCTTCTGTCTGAGCAGTAGGAGGGCAGCTTCCATGGTTTTGTTAGCATAAAGTCTGGTCTCCTACCAGGGAGAGGTTGTGGCACCAAACCAAATCATATTTATACCATCTGCTCCAACTGGCAAAGCGGTCATCAGCTGCCAACTGTGATTCTCCATTGAGCCCCTTAGGTCTTGTACTTCCTTTCAGATTAGTGTCATGTTTTATAGTCTCCAGTCTTCTCGTGAGATTTGGTGTTTCTGAGTCATCCTAGGTGTTTTCAAAGAAGTTGGTAGAAGTTTAGTACATTTTACATTAAAATGTGGAGGTATAAATATATCATTTAAAATAATTTTTCTCTTAGGTTGCTTTTATTGTTTTACATGTGGGTATTATCAAGTTGTATAGGGGAAGCCAGGATGGCTCAGTGGGTTAGGCGCTCACTTTGCAGCGCCGGGACCCGAGGATCGAATCCCGGCCCCGGCCCGTGCGGACCCATATGCTGAACTGGGGAGTGCCCCCAGTTCAGTTCTCTCTCTATCTGTCTCTCTCTCTCTCTCTCTCTCTCTCTCTCTCTCTGTCAAAAATAAATAAATAAATATATATATATATATATATATATATATATATCAAGTCATATAAAATATCTTTTTTTCTCTAGTGTAGTTTTCTTCTAAAGCCATTTTAGAAGTCTTTTTTGGCTGTTCTTTGTTTATTATGTTTTAAATGGAGGAGTTAAATGACACTGATGAACAATTATATTCCCTGATTTACTGGCTGTGTAACCTTAAACTTTCTAAGTCCATCCATTAATGATGATAAAATCTAATAGTTCCTGAGCTTTACCAACTCCAAAAATTGCATTTCAATATTCAAAGTCCTTGATCTATCTGAGCTATGTGATAGAACGGAAAATCCTGTCTCCTGAAATTCGTTCGTTTCTGATTTTTGCCTCCGCTACAACATGCTTGTGCTACATATGCTTGTTTTGTTCCCTTCTTTTCTGCCCATACTTTAAACATTAGTGTTCCCGAGGTTCTGTATTTTCTCTTCTCCTTCTGCTGGCTCCATGGGTAACTTGCTTTTGTGGATGGAATATACAACAAGTCCCCAATCCCTACCTCGACTTGGGTTTCTCATCAGCATTACAACCTGAATATGTCCCAAACTGAAATTACCTAACCCAAAATGTCCATTCTTCCTCTGACCTTATTTTTCAGAAGTCAACACCAGTGACTCAGGCACTAACCTTAGAGTCATCTTTGACTCCTTTCTTCCACTCTTACCATGAATGGAATTACTAAGTCACCCTACTTCAGTCTGTAAAACATTGCTTGATCCTTCCTCTACGACCTGCTTTTCTGCTGGAGATCGTAATAAGCTCTCAGGCCCGCAGGCCTCCAGATGTAACAATGCCATGCTTCTCCACATGCCCACGACTCTGAAAACATAGTTCAGTCATATTAGTGCAACAATTAAATCCTGTCAAAATATCTCCTCATGTAACAGTAGCTTTGGGTAAATTTTCTAGAACCTACATGTGAAAGATAGAGAATAGTTATATGATTAAGAGAAAACTGTTGATGTTGATAAAGTATTATCTTCATTCTGTTTGGCAAGGTGCATATAATGATGAATAATTACCAATGGAGGAAAAAAAAACAGAAACAATAATAAAATGAAAGAAAAAAATCCCAATATATAAGGATTATACTTTCAATAAATACTACTTGTAGGTAAATGCAAATAAAAGAAACTCTGGGAAGCAATTGCAAGATACAAAAAGTAATTCTTAACACAAAATAATTAATGAAACTGAATCACTTAATATATTCAAGGGGAACAATCTGCAATGAAGTTATGAGAGACTATTTTGGTTTTTTTTTTAAAGAGAATTTTTTTTTAATTGTTTTTGACAGAGAGAGAGAGAGTGATACAGAGAGAGAGAGCGAGAACTGAACTGGGGAAACTCCTCAGATCAGCACATGGGTCCGCACGGACCAGGGCCAAGATTCGATCCTCAGTCCCCGGCGCTGCAAAATGAGCATTTAACCCACTGAGCCATCCAGGCTTCCCCTGAGAGACTATTTTGAAGTAAGAAGTTTTGTCAACCTCTAAAAGAATGTGTGATTATTTTTATATATGAGAGATTTGGTAAATTACTGCACCTGCCTAGAAATCTATATGGTGAAAATGCACAAGAATATTGCAATAGGCAGAATAATGGCCATACAATGATAGCCACATCCTTATCCCTGGATTCCATGAATACGTTATGCTTCATGATCAAAGGAATTAAAGTTGCACATGGTTAAAGTTAATACTAAGCTGACTTAAAGACGGGTAGATCGTACTTGGTTGTCCCCATTATCCCAGCCTAATCACACTGGCCCTGACAAATGGAAGAGGTAGGTCTTTGGGTTGGTTAGAGAGATGAGCTAATAGAAGAATAAGCAGGGAGATGACCATGACAAGTGTGTGGTGCTCTGTTGTTGGCGTTGAAGTGAAGAGAGCCATGCACCATGGAATAGTGTTGGCTTCTGGAAGCTGAGAAATGCCTGACTTCAGCTACTGATAGAAGGAGGACCTCATTGTCAACAACTAGAATAAACAGGGACATAGATCCTAACCTATAGCTTCCAGAAAAGAACACAAACCTGCTGATATCTTGATTTCAACCCAGTGAGACCTAGGTTGAATTTATGGCCTACAGACATGAAGAACTCATGTACCCTGCATTTACCTCTATGTCAGCACTTATTTTTTTTTCAAAGATTTATTTTTATTGTTTTTGACAGAGAGAGAGAGATACAGAGACAGAGACAGAAAGAAGGGGGAAGTCCCAGAACAGTCTCTGTAGTTGCACATCATCGGATTTTCCACATAGTTTCATTCCACAGGTGGGCATGGGGCTACACAGGGCAGGAACTGGGCCCGGGTCTCACCCTGGTGAGAACTGAACTGGGGGCACTCCCCAGTTCAGCATATGGGTCCACACAGGCTGGGACTGGGATTTGATTCTCGGTCCCCAAGGCTGCAAAGTGAGTGCTTAACCCACTGAGCCATCCCGACTTCCCCTCAGCACTTATTATAGTGCATTGAAATTGCCTATTTATTTATATTGCTCAAGTCTGGAAATCTGAAAGGTCAGGCATGTGTCCTCCTTATGTTTATGTCACAATACATAACACGATGGCTAACACACGGTGGGGTTCATGAAATTCCCGTTGATCGAAACGAGGAATGACTCAGATGGATAACTAATTAAGTGAAACCACCATAAAATTAATTTCCCTCTTCTTAGTTTTATAGCTTTACATTAACAGGTTTAATACCTTCCTTATGCCTTTTTAAAAATTGGTTATTTATTTGTAAATTGCCTTTTCCCTGAAATAGCCTTATTGGCTAAAGGAACATACTCAGGAGAAACCATAAGTGAAAAGATGATTTGTTATTATTTGTACTCTATAATGAATTATTTGCCCAACATATTTCAATTGGAAATGTGAACTATCTGATCACTGCAACTACTTGGTCACTGTTAGTGAACTGGTACTCATGTGTGAGGGGCACTTCCTGCCAGGGTTTACCTCATTCCAAGGTGCACTGGTGACCCCATCAAAGAAACAATACACACAGCCTAGGTACAGACTTTATTTTTAGGAATATAGTAAATATTTTCGTTTTAAATTTTAAAGATAATGTCCTGCTAGACCTAGGATATATAATTTTTTTTCAATTTTTTCTTCTACAGGGCTTACCAATTCACCTATGGAGACAAATCAACTTCTGGAAGTGCTCCTTAGACATGATTAGCAAAGATGTGTGTGTGTGTGTGTGTGTGTGTGTGTGTGTGTGTGTGTGTGTGTCTTTATTGAATATGAAAAGAGTTGAATGATAAGTGGGATTTCAAATTGGCCATAATTTCTTGAGGCTTGGCCCCAATAAAACATCAACTCTATTCTTGCTTAGTTGTGATGGGTACATTTCCCCACTATTTCAAGAAAAAACAATTATGAAATTTGGAAACAACATTTCTGCAAAGTGTGAACCAATTTCAAATGTGAATGCTTTTATAAAACAAATGACCATCTCCATTATAAAGAAAAAAGAAGATGTACTGCTACTTTTTCAAAGTCATCTCTTTCTTTCTTATCTGTGTCCTCCATCAGCATCAGCATTCCTTCCACCTATGGAGACAATGCAACCTAAACGAAATCTCCAAGATTTTACCTACTGTTGAAATGCTTCCTAATTCAGCTTTAAAAAGAGAAGAGCTAGCTAACTCACCCTATTTGAAAAAGCCCTAGCTTATTACAAGCAATGAAAGATTAAATAAAAGCCCAGCTGAATCTTAGTAACAGAAGAGATCAATTTATTTATTCTGTTCACTTAAGTAAAAGCTGTCATCATATGATAGTAGTTTAATAATACTTATCTTCACAACCCATTATATTTTTATAAGATGTCTCTTCCTTTTTGTTAGACATGCAAGTAGACTTTTTAATCCATGCCAGATTAAAAAACAAAGCAGAGTAACATTTTATTTGAAGATTAATATATCTGCCCTTGCTATTTTTATAATTAAAAGAGAAAATAGCATGCAGCCATAGTCACATAAAAAAAAACAACTGCTCTAATTTGATTATATATAAACACAATTTATCCCAATATTTCATCTAAGGATACTGACCAGCAATTTTACCTCTATTTGTTGAGTGAGGCAGAGATACTAGGTATGAAGAATTAGACTTTCTATTTCGATTGGAATTTATTTCTATGAACAAATCAATTATGATCTAATACAATATGTAAGAATTGATGAGTACTCTTTCTTTCATAAATCTGTTATTCACCTCCTGATCAAATAATAGTCCAGTATTTCTAGCTTCACAGAATTAATCAGTTCCTAAATATCTACTGGATAAAGAATATTTAGACAGTGGGTAATTATATACCATTCATTTAAATAGTAAAAGCAATAATACATTTCTATTCTATACAAAACCCCAAATTGCTTCACATTCTTTAAAAACACTCTAAAATATCATTGTAAAAACCCACAAAGGAGTTATAAAACACAAATTATCCAATTACTTATTAACAAATGCACTTGAGTGGGTATAATTTATTGTCATTTTTTTGTTTTTGTTTTTTAAAGATTTATTTTATTGATTTTTGACAGAGAGACACAGAGAGACAGAGAGAGACAGAGAGAAGGGGGAGGGCCCAGAGCAGTCTCCATAGTTGACATTAGTTTTCCATAGAGTTTCACTCCACGGGTGGGCACAGGGCTACGCAGGGCAGGAACGAGCCGGGAGCCTCCCGCATAGGCCCCGGCAAGAACTGAAGCCTTGGTCCTCGGGGCTACAAAGCGAGCACTTAACCCGCTGAGCCATCCCAGCTTTCCCATCGTTTTTTCATAGTGTGATATTGTACACAGTATCAAACACAAATCCATCTTTTCTAAGCTGTCACAAACATATACTATAACTACAATGACTATATCATTTAAGACACAAATTACATTAGTTTTGAGCGTGAATGGTATTACATTAAAATTACACCAAGACAAGTCATACACTGTGATGAATAGTCACCTAATTTTAATGTTATTAAGAATCCAAACAACATGATAAAGATGCGTAAGGAATTCAAACACCAAAATATCACCAAGCAAATCTGCTATTTCACAATGGAAAAATTGCTTAAATGTGGTTGGGTGACCAGATGACAGAGATGAAGGAAACAGACATTATGCTTATGAATATGCTTATGAATAGGTGTCCCTGAAGCAGTGAGGACAATAGTAAATGCTAGAGGTTAATCAATTACCAATTCCAAAATACCCACATACCCAAGACCCCTGACAACTCCGAGTCCTGATAGCACCTTGTCATTACAGTTTTTTTTAACTGTGCTACATCTGCTTATGTTATGATTATGCTCACTAACAAGATAATTTTTTCTCTTGCATAACCTAAAATTTTATCAAAACAGTTGGCAATGTTCTTATTATTTTTTTGAATTGATTAGTTACTATCTATGATTTTGAAAAGTTTATAAAATGGAGGTTTCATGTAATATAGAAACAATAAATTTATACTAAGGCTGATGATTTGTCTTATGTTTCAGTGACAGAAGTAAACTGCTGTTTTCTGTTCAATTTATATTTGTTAGAGATGTTCTACTAAATCTGTTGAAGTAATTTCCTCTTTATAGTTAAAATATGCCATGCCCTCCTGTCTTCTATCTAGAAAGATGGCAATTATTTAAAGGTATTGGGTACCTTTTAATGCTATTAGTACTTCATAAACAACATGGCCTAATGCTGACCATTTAATAGCTGATGACAAGAAATATGTTTGAAAAAAATCTTCACAATTCAATTCAGGAAGTAATTCTCTGTAGGAAATAATGCCAAACAATGACACCATTAAATATGATGGGATTGTTTTCAAGCAAGCCTATTCACAAACAATATTTTAGTTTTTTTGCAATTGAATAGAGCAGAAATTGATTAAATTTTCTCAGTGCCTGTGGTGCAACAGCTCAGCATAATTTGCTAAAGGTCTTCTGTGGCTCTTAAAAAGGTATTTTATTTAACAACAAATGTGTAAACTTGATGTTATTCTGGCATTTGCTGTGGCTTTAGTCCATGCCAATAGAGAAAACTAGAAAAGAGGGAAATGATTTAAAAAAGGAAACAAAAAACTATTTGAGGTTTTCAGCTGGTTTAGACCTTTCAAAGTAAATCTTATGATCTTGAATTAACCAGTGAGGCTTTTTCATCCTCAAATTAGCCAAATAATTGGCCTTACTCTTAATATGACACTTCTTGTATAGTTGTTATGTTTAATGCCATTCTGCATGATATAAAGGAAGGTGTGAGAACTGAATTGTGTCTCCCCCCAAATTTCTATGTTGATGTACAAGCTTAGCCCGTGTACCTCAGAATGGGAACTTACTTAGTGATAGGATTTTTTTTTTAAGATTTATTTTACTGTTTTGAGAGTAGGTAAGAGAGAGAAAGGGAGAGGGCCCAGGTCAGTCTCCATAGTTTTACATCATTAGTCTTTTTGACATAGTTTCATTCCACACAGGTAGAGGTGGGGCCATGCACAGTGGAACTAAACTGAGGGTTTCCTGCATGGAAAGTAAGAACCTTCACTGACATCCTGGTGGTTACCAGTTACGTGGTTCAGCATATGGATTTGCATGGGCAGGGCTGGGATTCGATCCCCAGACCTCACAGTTGCAAAGCAAATGCTCAACCTGTTGAGCCATCCTGGCATCCCAGTGAGGATTTTTAAAGTGGTAATTCAGTTAGAGTTATTAGAGTGTGCCCCAATCCAATGTGACTAATGTCCCTATAAGAGGCATTGGATACAGTCATGTACAGAGAGGGACTGTGAAGAGATGATGTAAAAACACAGTGAGAAGACAGCCCCTACGAAGCCAAGATGAGAGTCCTGGAACAGGTCCTTCTCTTGGGCCTTCAGAAGGAACCAACTCTGCTGACACTTTAACCTTGAAATTTCAGCCTCCAGAATTATGAGAAAATCAATTTCTATTATTTAAACCATAGTGCGTCATACTCTGTTACAGCCCTAGCCAACTAATACAGAAAGTAAAGCAATATGTGTGCAATTAAAAAGGTTTTAAAATGTATCCAATAATGGATGTCTGACAGAATTCCAGGTGGGACAACTCATCTCTAAAGTATGACTGACTATAAAGTGTTGCAAGAAGGATCTCTGTGGGTGAGGTTGAACATCATTTACACAGGGAAGCTGTGAGTGAGCAATGATCAGATGGAATACAAAAGGAAAGATGTGGCTAAAATAAGAGATGAAGAATAAAGATGGGTACATAAGAGATTCCATTTTATTAGGCAAGTGGATATCATGAAATTGAACTTAAAATGAACAGAATTTTTGCACGTTCAAATGAAAAAATGATACATGGTCCAAGAAGACATAGCAAGAATGAGGTTATGTGCAGTCATGTGGGGAGTAGCAAGCTGAGAACTTTAAAGAAGAGAAAGATTGAAAAAGTTGGCAGAGGGTAGAAAAATTAAAAGATCTTAAGAGCACCAGATCATTTACACTTAATTTTGAAAGTAATAGGGAGACCTCAAAAATTTGAACCAAATGTTGACTTCTCTAGCCCCATTTTAAGGAAAATAATTCCATTGGCACTGTAGACATAGCTGCAGTAAAGGAAAATAAGTCCCTGGATTCCTGTCTTTTTCAATACTAATCATATTAAAACATACCAATCAGAGAATTTTTATTTCATTAATTTTCACTCACTCACCCTTTTCTCAAAAACAGTTCAGTGACAAAAAGGAATGCAGCCTAATTTTGCCCTAAGTTTATTAATGGTGTGGCCTGTTCTAGCTAAGGGAGAGAGAGGGAGCAAACATGGCATTACCCCATGCTCCATCCAGCCTGGTAAGAAGTTTGGTATCTTCATTTAAACATAAAAAGTTGAGGAAGATGTGATGGTGGTCTGGCTTACATTAGTGGTTTTAGCGTCCATGAGAAGGTCTCTAAGCAGAAGAAAAAAACAAAACAAAGAAAAGACAAAGAAAGGAAAAAAGGATCCAGAGTTTCAGACTACCCATGGAGATCCTGAGAAGTGGCTCATTATGCAGGTGCTGCACGTCCCCAAAACACTGAGCGTGAAAAGCTTGAGAAATGGAACGAAGAAAGAAAAGCAAAGTGGGAGGGAAGGAGCACTTTCTAAGGGATTAGATTGTTTTAGTTTTTTTGTTTATACAACAGCATACACTACAGGGTATAATGGAACCTCAACTCAGTATTGGTTCAGAAATTACATCATTTTCTTCTTGCTTTCTTGTTAATCACTCTATATCACTTTATCTCTTCTTCTTTTGATTATTTTCTTTATTCCTCCCTTACTTTTACTAATGGGAGCTCTGACTTCCAAGTGTCTTCTATTCTCTATTTTTCCAGGTTTATAATATTCAAAAGGAAGTGTCTCAGACAATAATGTCTGTTATGTAAAATAAGAAATTTTACATAAACTCACTTTTCTTACTCTGTCAGAAAACAAATGTACTAGGTGTGTTAGTCATATCTACCCTGAAATTATTAATAATTATATTTGTTAAGCATGAATAACCTTCTTTTCCATGACTACTTTCAGTACTTTAAAAGATGCACACATCTAGAAGTGTTTTTATGAAATTGATATGTAATTAGAAACATTTTATTTCAATCAAGGAAAATTACACCACTATGGATTAGAATAACAATGGAGATTGAATGACATATTTAACAGTAATTATTACGTGCTGCTGTACCTTATGGGTACCTAGAAATTCACTATTTTTATGAACATGTCAGAATATTAGCAGGTGGTCACAGTTGTCTAGTAATGCGCAGGGCATTTGATTTTTGAAATAAAGCATTGCACTAGTCAGTGGCATTTTAAAGTACTTATACTAGCTCTGTACTTCTGGTAACATTCTATACTTCTTTTCTACAACTCAAGGTGACCTCTCTTCCAAAATGCATTATTTGAAGTACAGGCAGCATAGAGTGTTGTCAGAACACTTTTGTCACTCTTTCGCTTGTTATATATTACCACTTGACCAAATGATAATATTTCAGAGAAACAGCGAGCCCCTTGTAACTCAATTAAGTTCAATTAGTCATCAAGTTCCATATGTTCTTGTAATAGATAATTAGAAATGGAATCTGTAAAAAACTTTACAATTAATGTATCTGCTGGGAAGAAATGTAAGGCAGCAAGAAATCGTAGTCTCATGAATTAAAGTAATTAATTAATTTAATTATCATGCTATGTCTGTTTATGATATATATACCTGTGTGCTAAAATATTTCTTGGTTTGAATTATTTGCATTGTCTGGTATTAGACCGTTAAGAAAGCACTCTTTTTTCCCCTTGTGTGTTAGTCATTACTACTCAAAGAAGTAAGTCTGGGGCATGAATAGCTACAGGAATCACCAACTTTCACTTATTATTTACAAAGCCTAACCAAGATACTTAACTGATAGTTATGAAAAGATACCTGATTAATTTGGAACATGTGGAATAAACTATTGGCAAACTGGACAAATCAGAGGTTATGTATTTTTTACAAAGGGCATCTGTATTTTAATACGTGGGGTTATTCAAATTCAACACAAAATAATAACTGGTTTTGCTACTGACAGAAAATTAAAAATAATTCTACTTCACCTATTACTATATTAATTGATACCCTTGCCTAGTAAGAAAAAGATCTATTTTTAGACTTAAAAGGAACTTATAATTACTATAAGACCACTATTAAAGTGTACTTGTGAACAAAAAATCTAACATTGAGGAGTCATTTGGAAGATTCAATAATCACACTATCAAATTAAATCTGGGGCCTTTTAGGTGCAAATAACTGTATTAGTTTCTGGAAAACACAAGGGGGAAAATAGTTGAGTAAGTGTGTTTGCTGTTTAAATCAATCAAAATTCATTGGGAAAACACAGAGATGGTACCTGGACTTGCTTTGCTTAGAGAATTTCAGTGGATAAACTACTTTATATGATTTTATTGTTTTGCAGTAAAGGACCAATACAAAGACGATAAAAAATATTTCTAAATTATAGGGCCAGCATATCAAATTTCCAGAATATGTGTCTTTCTATCTAACCTCACCAAACTTCTTTTCATCATCAGCCTTTTTAGCAAATTGTTCCCCGGGAAAAAACATTTTCCCTCCAGCCTATTTGTGTTTGGGTATCAATAACATAATTATCTCCCGTAAAGAAAGATAAGATCTGTGTCAAGCATCCTGCTACTGATGAGACAGAAATAAAACAATGTAGCCTGTCAGAATGTTAGGGCAATTTCTCAAATTTGGAAGGATATTTGCACTTTTTCTTTCTTTTTTTTTTTTTTTAGTAAGATGTTTGTGGCAGATAGACTAAAGTCTTTCCAAAGATGCCCATACCCTCTACTCCCCAGGTCCTCTAATTATGTTACCTTGAATGGTGTATTAGTTTCCTACAGCTGCAATATACAATTACCACCAACCGAGGGACTTTAAGCAACAGAAATTTGTCCTCAAAAAGTAATGGAAGCCAGGAGTCTGAGATCAAGGTGCTGGCAGGGCTGGTTCCTGCTGGAGGCTCTGACAGAAAGTGCATGCCTATCACCTCCTTCTCTGTGTCTCTGTGTCTCACCCTTTTCTGTCGCTTATCAGACACTCCTCTTTAGACGGAGGGCCCACCTTATATACACAAGAGTCTCATTTGGGATCTTTAGTTACAACTAGAAAGATCCTCATGCCAAATAAGTCCACATTCTAGAGTTCCAGGTGGGCAGGTTTTTTTGGAGGCTACTGTTCAACCCAGTGCACCGGGAAAAAGAGACTTTTTAGAGGTAATTAAACCAAGGTTCTTAAAATGGAAATAATATTCTGGATTGTTTAGATGAGTCCATTGTAATCACAAAGGTCCTTGTAAAGGAAAGAGCAAGGCAGGAGAATAGGTCAGAAAAGATGTGACAATGGAAGGAAAGGTCAGATAGATGATGATAGATGATAGACAGACGATAGAGATAGATACATAGATTATGATGATGATGATAGGTACATGATAGGTACATGATAGATACATAGATGATAGAAGATAGATAGATGATAGATTGATAGATGATAGGTAGGTAGGTAGGTAGATAGATAGATAGATGATAGGTACATGATAGATACATCGATGATAGATTGATAGATGATAGGTAGGTAGGTAGGTAGATAAACAGATAGATAATTAGACAGATAGATCGACAGATGATAGTTTGAAGATGCTCCAGTGCTGACTTTGAAGATGGAATAATTGGCCGGGAGCCATGGAATGCAGCTGGCTTCTAGCAGCTGGAAAACACAAGGAAACAGACTTTCTCCTAAAGCGTCAAGAAGGAACCAGCTCTACTGACATTTTGAATTTAGGACTTTTGAACTACAAAAATCTAAAATAACAAATTTGTATGGCTTTAAGCCTCTAGATTGTGGTAATTTGTTACAGCAGCATTAGAAAATCAAAATATATACACTTTCTCAAATTCACATAATCAAGAAGTATCTATTGACTTTCTATAGTAGGAAACCTTATAAATGTTAAAATTCAGTTTTCTAAGAAACAGCATATCTGCAAATGATTACAAATTAGCTACTGAATTTCAAAATCATCTTTATAAGAAGTAATCATTAATATAATCGTTTTTTCTAAATTCATCTTTATTGTTGACATAAAATTAATATAGAATAAAATATTTCAAGTACTTACTCAGTATAAATTTCATGTAAAGAAATAAACCTGTTTGTATTTTATGCTTATTACAGACAAACCTGACAAATTCTTGTTGTCTGCGGATAGCAATAATACGTTTCATCAAATTATGCAGACAACTTAACACTAATTGTTCTATTTAACTCCATGTTGCTTTCTAATGTAATGAAATTTTACAATTAGAAAAAATCCATCATACTTTCACATCTGACAGGTTTTTGCCCCACATATAATTTCAATTTATTTGAGCACTAACATTGCAGCTAGCAATAATTTTGAAAAGTTTATTGTTAATGCAAAAAAAGAAAATACCCTTCAAAATTTACCACAGTTGTTTACTTTCTGAAAATGATCACTAAACTATTTGCATAACATCTGCACTGCTTGGAGGGTTGAATCACTAAAGCAATTAGCTCTGTATTCTATAGTACAGTTGCAACTCAAGCCACCTTGACATTGAGATAACCTAATATTTACTAAAAAAAGATAAACACTTTCTTTGCTCTTTACTGATAGTGCTTCCTTATACCAGCCATCATGTTTAATGTGTTAAGAATCGTGTTTTCAAGGCAGTTCCAGAAAACATAATTTTAAGAAAAAAAATTTCTAAGAAACATTCACTTAGGTTTTCTAATGTGTGTTTGTTTACATCTATTTCATGTACTTGCACGGTACAGATTTTATACAATAGCTCTACTATGGTCCATAAAGCTACAAATCTACAATAAGAAATTATAAGAAATCATTTACAATAATCATATATCAGAAGACCTATGCCTTTCTAGAATAAATGCACTGACCAATTGTTTTCCAATTCTAGATAAGTATCAGTAGCTACACTTTTATTTTTAAGAAAATATGTTAAGATTAATCATAGTTTGCATTATTTTGGTTTTTGAGTAGAGTCATAAGATTTGACAACAGGGGGATGTCAGGATGTTTCAGTGGGTTAAGTGCTCGTCTTGCTGTCCCTGAGGTCCAAAGATCAAATCCTGAGCCTGGCCCATGCAGACCCATATACTGAATTGGGGTGCAGCCCCTAGTTTGGTTCTCGCTGAGGCAAGTTTTCCATGTGGGTGGCTCCCAGTTTGGCCCCCAGCTCATGGGGCCATGCCTCCCATGTGGAAGGCCCCAGCCTGGGTCCTGCCCACCTGTGTGGAATAAAACTACGTCAAAAAAACCAATGACGTACAACTCTTGAGACTGCTCTGGGCCCTCCCCCTTCTCTCTGTCTTTCTCTGTCTCTCTCTCTCTCTGTCAAAAGCAATAAAATAAAACGTCAAAAAATAAAAGATTTGACAACAAACTCTTCTCTGATGTGCAAGTACATTTGAAATGGCAATTTAAAATGTATTATTGTCACATGAAACTCTGTATTAAAATCACCAGGATCATATGTATTATACATTAAATCTAGACACATCAGCAGCAGATGGCTATATATATTCTACAAGTAAACTTTAGAAAGGCAAATAAAATATAAATGAGAATTGAAAAGTCCTGCTACATTGTAAAGACAAGTGTCATCTCATCGCTGAATAGGGCAACATGGAAAAAAGTCTGTAAAATACCTACAAATTCTAAGTAAATATTAAAACATATAATGAGAACCATTTTTCAGCCTGGCTATGCTTTCCATTCAGAAAGGGGAGGGATGAGGGATCAGAAATGAAGAGGGTATTGTGAGTAAGAATGGTGGGCTTTCAAGGGGATGAGAGGGTAGTTCATCCTGAAGTGGGTGTGGAAAGGCCAGGTGATGTGGAAGGGCTTGTTGGCTTCAAAACCTACACGGAGAAAAGCAGATGAACAAGGACTCCAAGATTCAAGATTGGGAATTAGGACTGAAAGCTTTGCAGAACACCTGGAAGGGCTATACACTTGAACTAACCCACATGTCTACCAGGGACACAGTAAGAAATCTTGACTCAATGAGGTGTCAATATTCAACACAAGTAAAATAGAACAAGCACAGTCCTGCCTCTGTCAGGTTAGGAGCTTGAATTTTCACTCTCCACAGAGGCAGGGAAAACTGCAAACCTGGGAAGATGGAGGAAGCCCGATTTCCACAGGTCTGGCCACATTGTTTGGCTGATTATCTGGTGCTTCCTCTGCAGGCAAGGACCCCCGGAGAGTGTCCACATTGGACACACAGAGCACATTTCTGAGAACGACATTCCTTTCCAAAGATTCTTTGTGACCAGTAACCTGATCCTGCTCGGAGTTCCTGAACTTGTGGCCAAAATCTTAGGCCCCTTTGTCCATGATCAGGTCACCTCTCTTTGCAGGCAAAGTGAATAACTAGATGAGATAATTAGGTCTGATCCTGAATGGAGCCGCCATTCTAGTACCACCATCTGGAGGCTGGAACCTTCTATGACACAGAGCTCTTGCTACACCAGGTTCATGGATCTCCCACTTCAGGAAAGAAGTCCCAGGAAACTACCCCCGGAGGCTCAAAGACTGGTTGCAGATGGAGTGACCATCCAGTAGTGGCAGAAAGAGGCAAGCTGGGAGTTCCATTACAACTCACTTCAGCGTTAGGACTCACTTGTGATTTATGCGGAATAGACCATTCCTCAAGGATGGAGTGCTGCTCAGCACACTCAAATCCATATCGAAGTGGAGAAAATGACAGCCAATAGCTGGTGAGCAGGTTTGCTTACAAGGACACCTGGGTTTCATGACCTGGCGTGAAATCAATAGCAAAACAGGCAATGGTTTTCTGAAGCGCAGCAGTTCTTTGGAGAAGGCATGACTTTGCTCTCAAACTCATTGTGCAGGCACCAGGGTTGAGATACTCGTTCAAGTGCCTGTCAAAATTTGCATTGAATACCGTCCCCACTGACACACACACAGCAACTGCTTCTACTGGCTTGATTACAAGGACCCAATGTTAAAGATACTCACACCCTAGTCTATGTCAGCTGGGAGCTTTTAGTTTTCCCTTGTTCTGTGTTCCAATTAAAATACATCTTTTTGTATCAGGTGCAAATATAATATGTAATATATTTAATTTTAGGGTATGTTTCTTCCAAAATCCAAAAAGTTCCATCAAGAGATAGGGAGGGGCCTTTGGAAGTGGTAGCGACACATAGTACATCTTTCTCCGTGATGTGAAAACAATATCCAGATACATTCTATGGGATTTCAGCCCCCTTCCCTGCATAGAAACTATAACAAGGCCCAATATTTTCATGGGATTTCTTTCTATTCTCTAAGCCCCTAATAGTTTCTGTTCTTTACGTCCTATCAGTATGCTATTATCACTAGAACAATTTGGCTTGATGTTATTTTAATGATGAGAGCAATTAAGTTCTTTTTGGACTGACTTGTGGACAGTCACAGACTGATGCAAGGCTGAGACAGACCGCACAGTGAGTGGAGGTATACTGCTGTGCTCGCCACGTATCAACCTCGAACAACTTCTAGTGCTTTTTGATTACTAACCAAGAGGGGGGAAACAAACACTCACCCCATCACTGGCTGCTTACCAGATGCCAAATGCTGTTTGTTTGCTTTGGAAAAACAGACAGCATCTGGAGCAATAACTTCAATTGGAGGCACCAGTTAATTAAGCTTAGAGAATACACTGTTATTCTCCACCATTCTTCTACCTTCCGCACTTACACAAATTGACAGTTAAATGGCAATGATCCACAATGTGACTACCGCTGAATCATTTTTATCCTAAGATAATAATAATATCTCTGAAACCCAGGGATATAGAATTTCTTTGCTAGGGAGGTTTTGGGGAAGTCAGGGACTGGGAAAATAATGAGGTAGAAATGAGGTCCCACTGGAAACATTGTTAGTTTTATTGGATCAAAACTTCTTTTCATTCCTGATATCGACTGGCTTCCATTGTGTCAGGTGATGCAAGGGGTTACTTTTGGTTTTAGAAATGAGTGTTGTTTCAGACACACAACCAATGTCTAACAGTCTCAAAAAATATTTTTTTGTTTAATTTTATTTTTTTTAATTGTTACATTTATTGGGGTGACATTAGTTGGTAAAAAGTGCATAGGTTCCAGGTGTACAATTCTACAGTACTTCGTCTTTGTATTGCATTATGTATTCACCACCCAGGGTCAGTTCTTCCATCACCATATAATTGATGGGAGGTGGCATCAAAACAATTTTTCTATTTCTCTTTCCCCAGCTTCTAGTTCTTATAGTAAGTGGCTTTTAGACCATAAGGAATGCTAGCAGGAAAATTTGGAGCACTTGTGATTTATGAGGTCTGTGGGCTTTCCTTAAACTCCCTGCAAATAGGAGGAGGGCTGTGACCATAGGACACATACAGACATGGCAGCCTCTAGACTGTCACTGGTATAGACCACAGAGAGTAAGACCCGTTCCTGCAAGAAATTTACTTTTCAGAAGGAGTGAGAGAAAGGGACTGGGAAACGCACAAAGAAATCAATGAAATGTTAAAAGAGGTATAATAGACAACATTAACAAAATGCGAGTAGAAGAAGACATAAGAATATATGGTCAGCAAATATTTTTAAAATGTATGAGAATATCCTATAACTACCTTAATATTACACATGTAAACATTTGGGGCAATAGGCAATTTTCTAAAGTCAGTACAGTACTATACGCAAACTGATTCAGAAATGAATAAAACAAACACTACAATAGATTTATAACATGGAAAAATTGGATAAGTCAAATAAATCACTTAAATTCTAACAGCAAATCAAACAGGTGATTTGGGCCTTCAAAGAACATATATTTAATTACAACCTTGCCAACACTGATCCAATGATTATGAGCACACACATACACACACACACACCTGAAATTTACCTTATGAATCTTGTATAACTTTTATGCTAAAGGCATTAGGAAAAAGAAAAATTATATTCCAAAGTTAATAAAGAATATAAGTGTGGAAATTGTGAATAGAATATGAATAAACTTAAATCAGCAAATTAAATTTTAAAAAATCTAATCATATAGGATTCATCCTAATTAAAATATATAAGAATTATTTAACACTAGGAAATATTTTTACTATATAACAGAATATACTATCTCAATTAATGTAAAGAAATTTAATAAAATGATATTTATTTATGACAACATTTAGAAATGTGAACTAGAAATTTCTTTAACCTGATAAAAAAATCTGTAATAAAAATCATATAAAAAAAAACATCTAAGTAAACGTCAGATTGCAGGCTAACACTGTAGGCACTGAACTTAGCTTCTGCCTCACTTCATAACTCTTGTTGGCCTTGATACACGAACATTTGCTATAGCGATAATCCTCACATTGTCTATTCCTACCTTAGGACTCGAGGAAGTTTACAAAGTATGTATTTCAGCCTCTTTATTTTACTGTGAGGAAACAGGGCTGATTGGGCATAAGCGATTTGTTTAAATATACTCAGTTGAAGGAGAGGAACCATGAGTTAAAGCCAGTGTTCTGTGAAAGGAAAAATGGCACTAAAAACATGCTAGTTTATGCCATCTGCCATTAAAATAAAACAACACACATACACACCAACTGTAATTAATCTTGTGTAATTGTTCATTACTTAATAATATTTGCAGAATGAATGAAACCAAGTTTGAGGTAGTTTTTAACATACCTCAAGTTACCTCTAAATGAAAGTTATTGTTATTTTATTTCCTCAGTTGATTTCTGTCTTGCTGGAATAAATATCTTAGGTTGGGAGATTATATAATTTGTTTAAGATGTTAAACACCTGAAAACATAATGGAAATACTTTGATTTTTAGCACACTAAGCAGGTGGTATAAAAATCCACCTTTAGGCCTACTATCATAAAATTTGTAACTTCTCCATTAGGCTGTGAGAATATTAAATTAGTATTCATAACTTAATACACTTTTTTCTTTATATATTGTCACCTTTGCAAAGATCATATTGTAACTTACCCAGTTTCTCGTTTCCCTCTTTTTCATTTTAGTTTTTTGTTTTTTTTTAATTTATTCATTTATTTTTACTTAAAAGGATGCAACCTACAAGTCACGGTTCTTACTAGTTCAGAGTTTTTTCAAACATACTGAAATAGACTAAGAGACAAAGAGAATGACAGACATGTACGGTAGATAGTACAGAAATGGTAGAGGGAGTAACAGATACAAAAGCAAAGTTGTGTTGGACACTTGTTAAAAGTGTCAAGGAAGACTACTCCAGACTGCTATAATAGAGAGAAAATGACTCATTTTGCTGGGGGTGGGGAATAAACAAAGACTTGAAATGCTGGGGTGAGCTAATTGAAAAGTATTGGAGGACATTAGGGGTGGCTGATCAATATGATTAGACAATCTGGTTTAGCTAATCTCATTTATGGATTTAAGGCTTCTACCCTTCCACAGAGATTGGGAGATACCGGTACTCTTCTTAGATGATTACATTTCAAAGGGATAACTCCCGGGTCTTTGAGCAAAGCTTTCTAGGTTATAGAAGATTTACATTTCAAAGAGGTAAAAAATATATGTGCAATCAGAAGTTTTCTAAAGTAAAAGTTCTAAGAGAGGTGAGGGGTTTATAGTTGGGAAGAAACCTGTCTTAAGGTTTAGTTAAACTAAAGGAAACATTAAAGCCATTTGGTCACTGATAACCATGATGGAAGTGTGGGGATTAAGATTATCTTTGCCAGTTATATTAGGTGCTTTAAATTTCCAGGGTAACTAATTTGAAATACTAGGTAGATATGAATAGATGACCACATACTTCAGTTTCTGGGGAACAAAAAGAAAGAAAGAAAAGGCCTGATCTTTTGTCGTATATACACCAGGCTAATTCGTGTGTGTAGATTTGCTAGGAAAGAAAGGTCTTAAAATGCAAGCTAGGTATGAGGGGAAATACTGAAGGACCAATGGAGGAAAAGAAAACATATTCTTTGAGTTCAATTTTTACTTACATGACTACTTATTGCACTATTACACATGACTTCTATTTAGTGAATGTTTCAGAAACTTTTGTCTCTTGAGAGTATGTTGTTCAGTGTTTTATTTTCCTAGGTTAAAGATTTCTCATGGGAAGTTTCAACTGACTCTACTGAAACTAAATTAAACTCCATCCTCCTACACGGCAAAGTATAAAATATGATGCAGATCCATAGTCCTACACATGGTTTTCAACATTAGATGAGATACTATGAAAAACTGACCCTATTTCCTATCTCTTATATTTTTTAAACTCCAAAAGCCATAGCTATATAAAATGATGTAACTAAATTCTTACCCAACTTGATTTCTCAAGTACATAAATTCTTCCCATGAGCATTTGGGGCTTTTTAAAGAGCATTAACTTTTTCTTACCACTAGAGAATAATGCACCGAACAAATGGTAATTAAGTCCTGGTGAACTAAGAGTATGGATGCACTTTTGAAAAGTGCCATACTTGGGGAAGCCAGGATGGCTCAGTGGGTTAAGCGCTCACTTTGCAGCGCCGGGGACCGAGGATCGAATCCTGGCCCCGGCCCGTGCGGAACCATATGCTGAACTGGGAGCTCCCCCAGTTCAGTTCTCTCTCTGTCTCTGTATCTCTCTCTGTCTCTGTCAAAAAATAAATAAATAAATAAAAATATAAACCTTTGAGATAAGCAAACAAACAAACAAAAAAACAAACAAAAAAAAAGTGCCATACTTGACCCATTGTATAGATTAGGCAGTAGAAGAATGGGGAAGTAAAATTCAGCATTGATTTTCTGATTTCAACGGTGAGTTTGTTTGGATAACCAGAAGAATATAGATGCTTGTACACAAAATTCAATGTACCTGATGCTAACTCATTTCATTACTTATATTTACTTTGCATTACTATATTGCTATATCTTTTAAATAATGTATCTTTTTATTGAATTATAGTTGATATACAATACTATATAAATGCACACAATATCTTTAATTTCTTTCATCAATGTCTTATAGTTTTCAGAATACAAATCTTTCACCTACTTGGTTAATTAAATTTATTCCTAGGGAAGCTGGGATGGCTCAGTGGGTTAAGCTCTCACTTTGCAGCACCGGAGACCGAGGATCGAATCCCGGCCCCGGCCCGTGCGGACCCATATGCTGAACTGGGGAGTTCCCCCAGTTCAGTTCTCTCTCTGTCTCTGTATCTCTTTCTCTCTCTCTCTCTCTCTCTCTCTCTCTGTCAAAAATAAAATAAAATAAAATATATTAAAAATTAAATTTATTCCTAGGTATTTTATTCTTCTAGATGCAATTATAAATGAGAGTTTTTACTTAATTTCTCTTTCCTACAGTTTGTTATCAGTATATAGCAACACAATAGACTGCTGTATATTAATTTCCATCCTGCAACTTTAACAAACTCATTTATTAATTGTAATGGTTTTAAAGTATCATAATAATTATGAGAAATTTAGTGACTGAAACTTTTCAGAAAACCTCAATAGAATACTTTCTTTCCTACAAAGGTTTGAAATCATTAGAACCAAACTCAAAAGTTTAGCATTTATTTTTCCAAACAAATCACAAAAAATGAACTTATAAATTATAATGTAATAAGATCAACACACACAAAAGTCACTCTCTCTAGAAATAAATAAAATACTAATCTCAAAATCTAAATCTTAATAAAGTTATCCAAAAATATCTAATTATCAAAATTATATTGATATTTTACTATAAAACTAAAATTATTCTTAAACAAAAATTTATTAGGTCTTTCATTAGCTTTGAATAATTGTTAATTTGAGATTGTAACTGCTCATATTTATTCAAATCATAGACAACCAGCTGGTGGTAGAGTGTGTTATAAGTATAAATAAACATAATTAAATACTACTGGAAATAATATTAAAATTAAAATACAGATATTATTTTTTTTAAGGTAGGCTTATGTTACAATGGTTTAAAATTTATACCACATAACTAAAGTCCTTACAATCACATTATATTAAGTTTTAAAAATTAATTTGAAAATTAAAAAGCAAACTAGCAGAAAGCTGAAGTTATTTTAAATTATTTGTCCATTACAATTTTGACTGAAAAATTTTAAATACAGTACAATTCCAAAAGGTTTATTAGTTACTGAATTTTGACATTTAGGTATTCTACTATATTTTTTCTTGACAAAATATGTTTGCCCTCATATACACAAGGCTCAATTCCATGAGTGTCTTTTCAAAATAAAAGAAAGCAAAGAGCATTCTTAAGAGACCCTGCTTCTGAAAACACATTTTCAATAGTCTTGCCAGTTTTACAGTTATAAACAGCTGGTGGTAGAGTGCATTGCTGATATAAGGAATAAACTGTGGGCAATATTTCCAGTTCTTTTGTGAGTTTATTTTCAAGCCAACAGCCTCATTTCTATTTGCCCTGATTTAATTTATTTTATATTGTAAGTCAATGCAGGTTTATGTGACTGATGCAGGAAGCTAGAATGAAAAACCAGAAGTTAGCAAATAGTTCTATATATTTAAATTTACTCACAAAAGTGCTGCTGTAATTCAATGCAGAAGGAATTGACAGGTAATGGACAGCCACACTTTGTCCATGGGTATTAAGTAGTACATTAAAAAGTCATTTCACTAGTCCTGTTACTTAATCATGAATAAAAATATTTTTTAAATCAGTAAATTTGGGGATAAAAAAAAGTGATTTGCTAACTTTTGATCATTCCTTTATTGAAATATACAAAATCAACTTCCATTTTACATCATTACCACTTTCAGATGATAAATATAATTTATGTTTGTGAACAGTAAAACAACATTTCCCTCCCATTATCTTATCAGCTTTGATTACCAGATGTGTTTAGAGCAGAGCTATGTGGAAGGATTTTGCCTAATCACAAATAAAGGCAAGGGGTAGAGGAAAAGTTGTGCATTCAAATGCACTGCAGCTCTTCCTAGAGGCGGAAAGGACTCGACTCCCAAGGGAAGCTGGAGCAATACCATCACTCAGCACATGAACATCAAGACACACACAGAAAAGGTGTTGCACGGCACAAATGGAGCGATATGAGGAATGGATGGCAATAAGGCCGCCGAAACTGAACAGCATATCACCACTTCCCATAAGAAAGTTCTAAACTTCTTTATAAATTTTTACTTTAACCACCTTTAACTCCATACTAAAATACCCTTGGAAAACATATCACTCATCTTTACATGTATTTATAGCTCAACTCTGTATTGGGAATTTTCCATTAAGCATAATATACTATTTCTTACTTTGCCTGAATTCACACAGGAGTAATTCCCTATAGAACTACAGTTCATTTACGTTTTTGTGTGTAACTCTGGAAATGATTTGAATATAATGAAAATTCTATTAAATGCACTTTGTTGAACAGCATAAGAAACCTCACTTTAATAACCAAAATGTAATCCAGTCATTCATCTTCTTGACGAACTTTGCATGCCTGGTATAAAAGGATTGTACCATTTCTCCTATTTTAATGTCAAACCACAGCAAGGAAAGAATTACAAGTTATGACAGGTACATTGTTTGTTAAAACCAAACCCATAGCACTGTACTTATGCCCTGGATGCAAACCTCCTGAGTGGCTAGAATCTTGAGAGTACCTTTATTTTACAACTTTACTGGTAAGAATAGCATAAAGATCACGTAAAAAATGGTGGAAATTCTAAGACATCTTGGGGAATTATAATGAAAAGTACATGAACTTAGAGTGTATGGAAATCTGAGGAAAATGTTTTGTGTTCTGGTAAGACCCCGATTGGAGGGTGGTATTCATTCATGCTTCCTCAATTACCAAATAATAATCCTTTTTGTTTTGCTTTTGTTTAATGCTCCCAAATAACGACTCGTAGGAGAAAACACATTCTTTTCAGAATATGACTGCGATTTGAAGATTTGTTGATTTAAAAAACATAAGAGTTTAACACAAGACAATGTTACCTTTAAAAGAAACAAAGCATGAGTCATCTATTTCACCTTCCTTCCTGTTAGGATGTTAACCAGAGAAGTTGTAGCAAGAACCAATGGATTCAGGCTCTGTGTTCAAGTCCTGCAAGAAAATGTTTGTCTTTTTCTATCTCTTTCTTTTTCTACCTTTCCCTTCAATGTCAGAAGAGCTGGGGCTTGGAAGAGGAGAAGAAAGACAGGATCTGAGATCCATAACCACCCCCCTACATTCTTCCCCAGCACAGGGGACCAGCATGCACACACACACCAACACACACTCTCAAAAACAACAGGTTTCAAAGAGGAGAGAAGCCCACTGACTTAAATGTAAGGCTGCCCATTTAAAATGAGCATGCCTAGAACAGAACTATAACAAGAGCAAATGTGGCTGAAGCGTTACTTTGGCAAGGATCCCATGTAGGGGAGTGGGTTCACACAGCTCAGACAAAGAAAGGCACAATAATTAGGAAAATATAAAGCCGTTTCCAGTTGAGACTCCTCAGTTTACCAGTGACACTGGCAACTTTTCATCTCTGCTTTGGCTGCTGATTAATCTTTTGATAGCACAGTAGTTGTATTGTTCACTCTAATTGTCCAGTCCCAACATTGAATTTCATTATTAAAACAACGCAATTTTCAACATCATTATCCTTCTCTTACATGAAAGAAACTTCTAAATAGAAATTAATCATTGCTGTGTATATGTTATGCACCATAACCTTTTTTTCTCAATCAGGACTGTTTTTTTCTCTATTCATGTCATTTACTTGTCCTGCCCATTCAATATTAGATTGCTAGAATCCTAATTATTTCAAAATGTGTACCGTATTTTCCGGCGTATAAGACGACTTTTGAAACGAAAAAAAGTCAACCGAAAATCGGGGGTCGTCTTATACGCCGAGTATATCCCGAAAAACATCTCGATATGCCGCTAAATGAATTTTCCAACTCGATCCCGAAAATCGTCTGGATATGCCGCTAAACGAATTTTCCAACTCGATCCCGCACCAATCACTGCAAGGCTGCTCGGACCGCCTCTCTAACTCAGCCAATCCGAGCAGGCTTTTTATGCATGCACATTATACATGTTCTGTACCCGAAGCTACACTGTGTTCTAGTAAAAAGCCTGCTCAGATTGGCCCGAGTCAGAGAGGCGGTCTATTATAACCTTTGAAACTTTGCTTGTTGTGATCGGCTCACCGTGGTACATGCAGTTGCAGCACAGGAACGTTCTGTGTAGCCAAAGCTGCTGTATCAGGACACATGCATAGTAGCTAAAGTGACTGTATTAGAGCACATCCAATGGGCTAAAAGGTACAGTGCCTTTATAGGACATTCTGTATGTAGCCAATGCTACACTATTAGGGCACATACAGTGAGTTCAAAGGTACCGTAATAGAACATTCTGTGTGTAGCTGAAGCTACAGTACTGTATAACCCCGGCCTAAAAGATTAGTGGGTGTACAACAGATGGCTGGTAGAAAAGAACCCATCATGGCTTCAGCAAGAAGAAGGAAATTTGAAGCCAGTTTCAAACTGAAAGTTGTAAACTTTGCCAAGGAACACAATAACTGTGCTGCGGCAAGACTATATGGAGTAACAGAAAAGATGGTCCGAGACTGGAAAGCAAATGAAGATGCATTAAAGAGTATGCCAAGGAGTAAGTGTGCATTAAGAAGAGGCACCCCATATTGGCCAGAACTCGAAAAGCATGTAGCAGACATGGTTCTTGAGCATCGTCAAAATGGTTATGTAGTGACACGAAACAAAATACGTATGTTTGCACTT